>JAAEAF010004454.1:0-77531 GCA_011037195.1 Triatoma infestans | reverse complement strand
CCTACCCGCGGTAAGGTATCCCCGGCTGCTCGTATTAGCGCTTCCACGAAATTGTTTGCATCGAGAGTGACATCCCCTGTAAGAGAGGGAGTCACTACTCTAGCAGAATAAGCGGGCCAATTTGCGCTTTTGGTGTCGTACCTCTAGGGAATTATAAATTCTGACCTAGAGATCGAACTTGACACTAAGATTGGATAGTGGTCACTATGATATAATTCATTTAATGTGGTCCATTCCAAGCGAACTGCAATGGTGGGTGTTGCAACACTCAGGTCAATAGCACAGAAGCTTCCTGAATGTGCATTAAAGTGTGTTGCTTCACCAGTGTTGAGGAGCATTAAGTTAGCATTATCAATAGTTTCCTCAAGAGTTCTGCCTCGAGCATCAGTTCTAGCTGATCCCCACCAGGTGTTGTAAGAATTAAAATCTCCCATCAACAACTCCGGGGCAGGGAGCTGCGAGAGCAGGTTCTCCAGATCACCTCTCCGCCCGAATATATCCGGCAGGTAGATACTTGCTAAGGTGATCTGCAATGGTGCAGTTAGACGCACGGCAACGGCTTGTAGATTAGTTTGAAGGGGTAGCCGTCTGCTGTGGATATTGTCCCGTACGCAAACGGCCACACCACCGTGCGCCCTCCCACCTGGGGCAGGTTGCACCTCTTTGCTATATACGATATATCCAGGGATTTGAATAAGTTGCCCCGGGCGAATCTTCGTTTCTTGGAGGCACAACCCAAGTGGACGGCGTTCCGCCACCATTCGGCGTAACCCTTCCATATTATTCATGAAGTCCCGCATGTTCCATTGAATGATGGACTCACACATATTAATATTTAGTAGTGACCACGTATGCCAGGATCTTTCTAATAAGTAAACAATGTATACCTTTAATTAAAATTTTTTTCCCAAGAGTATTTATGTAATTGCGTAGATATATGGATACCGAATTCATTATTATTATTATTATCATTATTATTATTATTATTATTTATTTATTTTATTTATTCAGTGGCAAATTTTGTCCTGGGCTTGCCTTTGGGCCAGCCTTTTTTCCTTCTTCTACGAGGGTGGTCGGAAGTGCTCCCACCCTCCGATTCAGAGGCCTCAATGTCCGTCCCCTGCAGCTTCCATTGCTGCTTCGGAGAGCGGACACCCTGGCCAGAGGTCTGTACTTTATCCAACTTGATGTTCCCCCCCTCGCACTTAAAATGGGTGGGGGTGGCAATATCAGTCCACCAATCCTTTTCCTCCTAGGGGAGCGTTTCGGGGACTAACCACCTTCCACTCCCTTTCGGAGGAGACTGTTTTCTTAGGTGGGAGTGATCCCACCTTTGTGTCACTCCCACTATCGATGGGAGTGATTGCAGGTAGCCTTTCAGCTATCGGTGCTCTTTGAGGAGCATTTTGTTTGGGTGGTGGGTATTTCTCCCACCTTTACAATAGTTCCCCTTAAGGCCGGGGAGGAGCCATTTATTGATTGCCCCTGATTATTTAAAGGGGCAGGGATAAAATTTGCCACTGACGGGGGTGCCTTCATTTTCTCTGCATAAGAAACTTCTTTCGTCACATAATATTTACTTTCAACAATTGCCTTTGCCTCATGATAAGGCAATTGTTGAAGAGTTTTTACTTTCTGAATTTCTTTCTCTTTTGTTAAAATCGGGCACCCCGAGGATCTGGCATTATGTTCACCACCACAATTTACGCAAATTATTGGCGGTGTGCATTCACCTTCATGTTTGATTTTCCCACATATACACACCGCTTCTGTAGCCTTACACCTGGTGGAAGTGTGCCCAACCCTTTGACATTGGAAACACCTCATGGGTGAAGGTATGTACGGGCGCACTTTCAACTTGTAAAAGGCAGCGTCTACCATTTGTGGCGGCTTTGGGCGGTCAAATGTGAGGATAAGGGAGGCAGTATCCACTAAGGATCCTTCCTGCCGCCGCTTAATCCGTCTTACCTTCACAACCAGACCCGTCTGCCAGACCCTATTTTACGTCTTCCAAACTGCTGTTTAAGAAGTCCCACAAGTGATCACACCTTGGGAGGTATTTAAACGCTTGTGGGGACCAACATCTAAATTGGCATCCATATACTTCTGTAAGTTTAAGATGGCTCTTATCTGGGTACGACTGTCTGCTTCAATACAGATAGAGCCATTATTAAGCTTCCTAATACTCTTGGTTTTCCCCAAAGTACTTTTAATGAATTTGTAGAGCTTAAAGAAGCATTCGTTCGTGAATGAACCTTCCTTCTTTTTAACAACAAAAAATCTACCCCAGTTATCTTCATCAAAATCAATAAATTTATTTCCTGTCTCATATCCTATCTCATTATACTTCTGGTGGCCGCCCTTGACTTTGTTCCTCGGCGGGGAAGAAGGGCTATAAGGTTGCAATGTAAATTGCATCCCAGATATTTTTTCCAGAGATTTGTCCATGTCCACGCCTGAGGCGGAATTCCCTAGCCTTCCTGGAGTCGGGCTATCCCCCAGGTAGAGCTCTCGGGTGAAGCCGAGGCCAAAGACATGTGTTGGGATCGGACGCCCGCAGGTCGTCGTCTCCCTCAATGCCCAGGATCCCCTTTTCCACCCTAGCCCCAAAGCCTCGTGCCGGTAAGCACGAGGGAGAGATATTTATACTCCGAGCTCTCAACGAGTGCGTGTCCTTGTTCATGCAGTGTGTGTGGTCCTCTGTAAAATGTCGAGTGTTCAGATGTGAGTGGGTGTGTGTGGTGGGGAGCTTATGTTTACCTGTGGGTGCGCTGTACCCAAGTAGCTGCACACATCAACTACCTCTGCAGGTCCTATATGTAGTGTGTAGTGTCAAGGGTGTCAGTATGTGTATATATTGTAGTGTTGTCCATTACAATGGCTAGTCCACTTCCCCCTACATGGACGAAATGTTAATGTATCAAATTTTCATTTCAAGTACTTAGCTTTCTCGGATTATTTTTCATATTATAGTTAAAATTTGTTTCCTTTTATTTGCAAGCATACTACCGAAGAGACTTTAATAGAAAATAGCAATCATTAGTCTGATTTTGTGAATAAAGAATTTTATTTTGCTTGTGATTTTCCTTGCTGTCGATCTTGTTCTTTTCTTCTTCATGTGATTCTATGCAATCTTGTTTTCATGAAAATTGTTAATTTTTTTTTTTAACACAACAAGATGAAGATTCATTACAAAAATTTGAAGCTCAGTAAAGGTTTTATAAATTAAGCGTTGTGTGTTTTATACCCTAACCAGACAATGTAGTTTTGATTAGGAGATATCATAAAGGGTTCAATCAATGAATGGAATGCCATGAATTATTAAAAATATTGTATTAAAAAGTAAAACAATTTTATCATGAGGCGATGGTGCTTTGAAAAACGACAGGGTGTATATTGCGAGCAACATTTAAATATAACTAACTACACACGTTATTAGATAGATGTCTCTAGCTGTGTAATAATCGATGTTGAATTATGTTTTTATTTTGTATGGTGAATTGTCAGAAATAAGATCTTTCTCTTCTCTTAATGGCTGGAGTAATAGTTTTTTTTTAAATAATTAAAGAAATCGAAGAGCCTTTAACTTACCACTACTATAACTCAAAATTGACAGCTATAAAATGTTAGATAAGAAAATCAAATTCTGGGCAAAGAATTTTTTTTTTTTGAAGGTCGATGATTTCGCAAACTTCAACAAAACTTAATTAGCGTTAAAAAAGTTATGCTTAAATCCATCATTACAATAAGTAAACAGCGCTGGGGGTTGTTTGATTAAAAAAAAAAAAATAAGAGGCTGGAAATGATTAAGCCAACAATATGGCCATCATGGATTTATGTTTTTAATGATATTAACTTTTAATTTTTCATATATGAATCAGAATATGTCTTTTTACTTTCTCTTAGACTCTTAGATGAAAGTATTTGATCGTGTTAAATTTTCGAAACTGGTGTTCTAAGTACGAAAAAAATATGTTTAGCTAATGTTCTGAACGTTGAGGGTTGTGTGCCTATGAGTTGCGTGTGTTTGTGTGTCTGTATATTTGTCTGTTTACTAATTTATTTGAATTTTTGCTAAATGTTTAATTGTTCTTTAATATTACAAAATTGGTGAAATCATTGAAATAGCAATTAATTTCACAATTCTTTCAGTATTTCCTATAATCAATTTTTCCTAGAAAGAGTGCAAATTAAAAACATGGGTCGGTAAACTTTATGTGCTACGTTTTAAAGAAAATGGTCGAGAAGTTAGAAAAAAACGAATTCACTAAATTTCACTTCAGATTGACGGATTTTGTCTGGAATTTTCATGTCAAATCTCTTAGTGATTAATAAACTGTATATTAACCGCGCCGTTGTAGTAGCATCCAGCTACTTCACCGGGGACACGGCTGATGTACCGTCAACGGAGGTGTAGGAGCTGGTGGCGTACTGTCGAGAGCGGAAGCTGCCACTCCTCATTGGATGTGATGCTAACGCCCATAACAAAGTATGGGGCAGCAAGAACAACGATAGGAGAGGTGAGTACTTCTTAGAATTTATCCTTCAATTTAATCTACATATTTTTAATGTGGGGGCATCACTCTAGTGACTAGAGTTAGGAGGGAAGTTCTTGATCTTACGATAGGCAGTCAGAGTATCGGGCAATTCGTTCGGAAGTGGATGGTCTCGAACGAGCCCTCCCTTTCAGACCATAGAATCATTATGTTTGATCCAGTGACGGAGAGACAGATTGGAGGAACCCCAGACGAACAAATTGGGATGAATTTAAAACCAATTTAGGTTGGGCTCTCAGCCTATTGTCGCTGTGAAGGCGCCACAGTGACGGCTGGAGCTGGAGCATTATTTGGAAGTGGTTAATGGGGCAATCATAGGCGCCTTTGAGGATAGCTGCCCCACTAACAGATTACATTGTAGTAGGGATGCCCCTTGGTGGAGCAAAGAGCTGGCAAAGCTGAGGTCTCAGGTGCGGAATAGGGCTAAGCGCACGGGAGTCTGGCAGAGCTACACCTTGGGGCTGACTACCTTCAACAAAGAAATAAGGAAAGCAAAGAGAAGTAGCTTCAGGAAATTCTGTGGGGACATTGGCTCCCTGCCTGCGGCGGCCAGATTACATAAAGCATTGGCCAAGCACGGCATGGGAGCTCATATGTCCCTCAGGAAAACTAATGGCAGTTATATGCAGGATGGAGAGCAGAGGGCCCATCTCCTGCTAGATGCCTACTTCCCGGGGAGTTTACCGGGGGAAGATGTAATGGAAGTAATGAAATCGGGCAGGCCTAGCAGGGCAGATTGGGAAACTGCTAGAACCATCTGCACGCCTTCTAGGCTGGAATGGGCAATCAGCTCCTTTCTGCCCTACAAGTCACCAGGAGAGGATGGGGTCTTTCCTGCCCTTCTGCAGAGGACCATGGCGGAGATCCTCCCACAACTGGTTCGGGTAACTCGAAGTAGTCTGGCACTCGGGTATATACCGAGGCCATGGAAGGAGGGCGAGGGTGGTGTTCATCCCGAAAACCGGGAATAGGGACTCCACCTTACCTAAATCCTTCAGGCCTATTTGCCTTACGTCTTTTCTTCTTAAGGCAATGGAAAAGGCCTTGGATAATTATATAAGAACAGAGATCCTGGAGAGGGTGCCTTTGGCAACCCTCGACAGACCAGCATGCATACCGATCTTAATATCAAACGTGACACAGATTGGGGTCTTGATTAATTAGGAATACCGATCGGGAAGATACCGGACACACCGCTCTGTATACTGACGATTGCGATTCCAGGAATCTCTAGGTATTAAAGGAAAACGGCCATTAATTGGCCGTCTTTCCAGTGTAACAGAGAGGGGCGCTATTTGATGACACCGTCCCATGAGGCTCTCAGTAGGCCCCCCTGATAACGGGGAGTGGAACGTCACCATGGCTAAGATGGATAAATGACATTTATCCACACGAACAGTGGAGACAACGGTGGTACACGAGTAGAACGAAACCATTACAGTTCATGCAGAAACTATAGGCTATCCCCAAGGGGTGTTGGCAGTGTAGGTCCCGGGAATTAGAATAGGCCTACGGTATGCCCTGCCTGTCGTAGAAGGCGACTAAAAGGGTGACCCTGCACAGGAATGGACGTATCTTTACTGATAAGATATGCTCTAATCCAAGGAATTGACGTATTTTTTTACTGATAAATATGCTTAAATCCCATGTGCGGATATTAAAAATCTAGAAGTATCTCAAACTGCATACTTCTAGAAACAAATGGCGTTGGGTTCTGGCACTTCCCATCGCCCACCCTGCGGGGTGCAATCAGCCTCTGGCTCTCCAGGTTGGGGAATCCCTCACCCAACCCGCTCCGATCCTGATCCTTTCCCCTTGCAGGGTTGCCTGTAAGTATCCTGGGTTACTAACACCCCTGTTCTTCAGGCAATGGACAGGAATTAGTAGATGGACTGACTCACCATCAGGCGTGCGATCAGTCACGCTAGCTCGTTAGAGCTGAAACACTGAACTACGGGCGCAAGCGACTTCCGAGCCAATTGCTTGCAATTGAGGTAGGATTCGTAGTGGTCGTGGTTTAAACAGTAGCTCCAATGACTGCGGTCATGAGTTGAGCGGGAGGAGTCTCGCTATATAAAATACCCCCGGAACCAGCCGTAAGTTGGTAGCGCATAAGCTGGGTGTGCGCGGTTTACCAGAGCCAAGCTAGAGTTGGCCTTCTCTAGCTTCTGGGAGTGAAGTGTGATCTTTATGTGACCACTTTGCGCGCTGGTTGAGCGTATCTCAACCTGCCCTTAAATGGGTCAAGCGGGGGTGTGCCCTAGGGCACCTCTGCCAGTGAGAGGCCTTGCACTCCAGCCACCCGCTGGTAGTGACAGCGAAACAGCCCTCTTCCTTGTTTAACTACGATCCCGTTTGCGTGCAACGGGGCAACAAACCGTTATACCCGCGCGGGTCTACGGTCTAGAAAGATTCCCTCGGTCCCGTAGGGAACAGGAAAAACGGGAGAATTCCCCAAGGGGGGGTTTTGTCACCCCTCATATGGAGCCTAGTAGTAGACGAACTCCTCTGCAAATTGGCCACATCTCCTGTCAGGGTTATGCCGACGATATTGTCATAATTGCTAGAGGCAAGTTTGAAGAAACCCTATGCGAAATATTACAAAAGGGGTTTAGATATCACCAATAGATGGTGCCTTTCTGTGGGGTTGGGAATTAACCCAACAAAAACTACGGTAGTTCCTTTGACAAGGTGAAGGACTCTTCCACATCTGAAAAGCATCCAGTTAGCTGGAGTCGGCTTAGAGCGGAAGAAGGAAGTTAAATATCTTGGAGCAACTCTTGATAGTAAGCTCCAATAGAATAGGCATGTTGAATTAACTGCCAGTAAGGTTACTCGCGCTCTCATGGTGTGTAGGAGGGTAGTGGGCAAGTCCTGGGGATGTCCTCCTCGCATTCTTATTTGGATGTACACCATGATGGTGAGACCTATTATCACCTACGGCGCAGTAGCGTGGTATAGCAGAACAAAGCTCGAGAAGGTCCAGAAGACTCTTGACAAAGTACAGCGCCTTGCGTGCCTGTGCACGACGGGAGCAATGAGGTCGTGGCCCACGGCCGGGATTGAGGTTATTCTCAATCTCACACCGCTCAAAATAGTGGTGGAAAGGGTGGCGAAGGGAGCTCTCCTCAGAATCTCTAGAGAGGGCGTGGGAGTGAAAACTCATAAAACAAAAATCTCTTCCTATCACTGGAATTTAATTGAAAACTAAATAGTTTGAATTCTAGCAAGTACATTTCACTCGTACATAATCACAATTTATGACAAAAACTTATTTTATTCGGAACTGAAATATAACTGGAACTGAAATATAACTCACTTTATCCAAATTAGAGGAAGGTCTAGAAATCTGAAACTGTGATGAACCGGAGAAGCAGAAAAGCAACAAAATAAAAAAAGAAAGCCTGCGTAGCATTATTTAGGAACAGCAAATTATTATCATGATAATAAATTGGTTTAATGCTGAATAACTGGAAAGCGCAAGAAATGATAGATATTGGCAAGCATTGCTTATCTCAAGTCAGACAATGAAGTGTCGGAAGCTGGTAAGATATGTTGTGATGAAATAAAATAAGATGATAAATTTAAGATGAATGTAAAAGTAATGAATTTAAATGATACACTAATAAATAGAGTAACGTTTAAAATAATAAATAATAAGAAATCAAACTATAATGCAACATTTGAAAATGGCTAGCTGGTCGTGAAGTGTATGAAACATGAAGCAGTGCTGAAGTGACTTAGACTGGATAGGAACTATTGAAGTTTAGTAAGAGCGCAAGGGAGGAAGAGGAAGACAATGTTAGAGTGGGATAACTATTGCACAGCGATCGAACTAACTGTATGCTACCAAGATAATTATTACAAATGTTTAGTTCCTTTGCTGTAGAAAAGAGAATATAGTCAGCAATGAAAAGTACTATAAAATGCTTTTCCATAGTTCATATCTTGTAAGTAATGCCCGATATAATAATTATAATATAGATTAGAATTACCCACAAGAATTTCTAACTGATTACTCTGTAGCCACTAGGGTCTGAATATCTGAATATGTGGGTGATGGTATGTAAAAGGGACATAACACTGGCTCATATAATTTTATGAGAAATTACTTGAACACTGACAGTGACATATTTGTGGTCTAGAGATAAACGTGCAAGCGTCAGATAGACAAGAGGAAGCTAGACTCATGTTGAAATGGATTCTTCTGTTCAAATAGTAGAATAATTATTATGTCGGAAACATTATAATCATTGCACCAACCATTGCAAACAATATTGCAAAGCCAACCATTTTCTTTAATTGAATTATTTGAAGTTTAATTTTCTATTTAAATGAAAGACTTCAATTGCATTCTTGACTGCATTATAGGCTATCATTGATGTAATATATGATTAATTACTAAGAACTTGCAAAAGTTAATATGTAATAAATGAGTTTTTCGTTCTTTCAAATCAACAAGTTAAATTCTAGAAATTATGAATATGTAATTTTAGGCTCTCTTAAATAAAGTGACTATACTTAATACTCATTATTTAGGCTTTAAAAGATAAAAATCCCTTTTGACTTCTGAGAGAATATCAGTAATATAATTAAACACCAATTACACCAATTAAACCGTCATGCATACATAAGCAGTCTGGCGAAAAGAAAATTCCTCGTACTCAATTAAGCAAGCATTAAAGAGTTCTTTGGCAAAAACCACGTTGCTTTCCTGTAACTCAAGGTAAGTAAATTGTTATGCAAAAATTGAAGTCAATATTGTTTTTATTCCAATATTTGAAAATATTTTCATTTGAGATTTTTTTTTTTTCAATGGTAGCCAATTCACTTTTAGTGTCGAACTTTTGGCTAATCAAATTGCGTTGAAAAACTGCTTTATTTAATGAGAAATGCTGGTTGTATAAGTGAATAACAATACCTGGCGGTGACCATAAAATGGAGTGAGCGCCGTGATAGTTAAGCGGTTAGGGAAGGTACGCATTACTTGAATGTAGTGCGGGACTGGGTTTGATCCCCGTCTTTGGCTTTGATCTTGTAATGTAAAAATAATTAATAAGGGCAATTTGTAGTAACGTATGTCTGCTAATGTCATTCGTGTATCATAACTGAGATACTAGATATAATTAGACTTGTAAAGCCGTCTGAAAAAATAGGCATTTCTTTCGTTACTTTACCACAAATGAAGTAGGCTTTCTTTAGAAAACTACCTACGAAGTCTTTCAAGATTATGCAACCAACCATCATTCAATAAGAAATCAAACGATTATAATTTTTTCTTTCTCTAATTTTGTATAAGCAACCATTAATATTTAAAATTAATTTAAAACTATTTAAAATTATTGTTTCATTCTTTTATGTGAAAAAAAATTTGAAAAATCAATAATAAAAATATACAGCAGAATCCAAGAATAATAATGAGCCACATTAGTACTGTCTTTGGGAAAATCCATGTTGCAAACCATGAGCCAAATTTTAATGTAACTATCTTTTCTAAACCAATTTGAATGTAACTATTTGTCTCAGGATCAAGCGATCCTATGTGGACTTTCAGTATCTCCCACAGACACAAGAAAACAAAAACAGTTAAATGGCTGTACTTACACTTTATAAACCTACACTATTTATTAAATTTTATCTTTGCTCAAGTTGATCTTCAAAGTTTTGAAAGTTCTCTAAGTACACGTTACTAAGTGGTATCTAGCAAATAAACTACACGTTAATTAATTTTCATAAAATCCTTTTTTAATTTGGTTTTTCGCATTAGTTAATTTACTTTATATAAATATCAATACTCTTCCTTTACCAAAGATTGCACACTAATATTATTAACATGTCAAATTACAAATTAACGGTTATTTATTTGACAAGAGAGTTAAACTGTTACTTTTACGTGACACTATCTACATCCTCATTTTCAATGATTCCCATATGACCTGAAACTCAGACTAGAACAACAAGTCCTTTCTTTCGCATTGGAATACATAAAAACTTCTTCCGCTCATCCGAAACGCAAATAAAAATAACATAAATCTCACACTGTAAACAGTGGTATATACACCAAAGGATACTACCATGTGATTGCTGTTTCAAAATAGGCGGCAGACTTACCTTTCACTGTGGTACGGATCCATATAATATCTGAAAGCGTTATCAGGCATTATCCAGGTTAGGCTTAGCTCATTCAACTTAATATTAATAAAGAAGTGAATTTACATTATACTTTATTTTTAGGACATAGCACCTACTTGAATTAACTGCTTTACAGATCACCATGCAATACTTCTATGAATCCCCTTGCATATAAGAGCCTAACAACATTGACCTGGTGGAACTATACTAAATTAAACTTTTAAGAATAAATATTTCCAATAATAAGTTAGATGAGGTTTGTAGGCATCTAATTAATGAGCGAACGCTTAAGGAAAATCACTGTAACCGTTTTTGATAAAAGTACAACAAAAAAAAGCTAGAAAAATAAGAAAAGTCGCACTTCTGTTACTGATTTCTGTCCGAAACATTTGTGTTTCAAGTTTCAACTTCCGGTGATTTTACCACTCCAAACTCACACAACATACAAACACATTCAATTAGCTCTAAAGCTCTTTTTTTTGTACCTACTTCGGAACAAAAAAAAAAAAATGTATTTCCGTTGAAAGCACAATTCCGAAAATTTGATACGTTTGGAGTATTTCATGTTGCCAGGAGTAAAAAGGAAGTAAAAAGTTTGGAAACAATTATTATCGATGTAAAAATTACAAAGACAAATTGATTCAGGTTCCGCGTAAACTAGATTATAGTCTTCAATATAACAGATATGAAAGTTATAACTAAATTATGCAAAAAAAAAAAAATATCAGTTTGCTTTGTAAATTTCCCAATGGAGCCTACATATTTGATTGAAGTTATATTATGGCATGAAATATAGTTTAAAAACAAAACAAAACAAATCAAATCTGTTGTGAAACACCACACTTTTTCATACTCCCAATATATACAGTGTCTTGTTTTTCGAACTCCAATATATAACTCTTCTTCCTATTATGATTCATTTGCTTAATTAAACATAATTAGTTCGATTCCTTTTATTTTATTTATGCTGTTGTGAGAAACAAGATTTTAATTGCTTTAGCTCATGAGCAGATTTCTATATTTATAGTACTCTTTCAATACTTTGTGGGCTGCGCCACACACATAAAGTTAAGGACAATATAATGAATAGCTAAAAACTCCAGCTCTAGAAATGATTTAAGTTGAGTATTAGGAATACCTTTGAGAATTTGATTTTGTCCAACTAGTATAAACGGCCACATACAAAATGACGAAATTACAGTGAATATTGCAATATACTTTGTCTTTCTTATTCAACAATGAAATGAATAATCTGAATTTTTTCTTTATAGCTGAGTATAATTGTATAAAACAGTAAATAATATGTTAACAAAAAAAAACTTGATTATATGCTTATTTTATAAAGAAAGTTTATTTCACAATTTGATAATTTATAAAATACCGACGGACGGAAAATTAAAAAAAAAAAAATCCAAACTAATTTTTTCAAAGAAATAATTAGCTATAATTAGCTTTATATTCACTGTTTTATAAAATTAACGTGAGCTATAAAAAAATACCTCGAAATATTCAATTCACTATTAAGGGGAGATGACAAAAGAGAATAAGGTTGAAATGCAGGATACAAAATCGTAAGTCCACCATTTTGTTTTTGGCAGATTATTCTGGTGGGACGAAATAAAATTGTTAAACCCCACAAAAATTTCTCAGAGGAATTCATATTGTTCAGATAAGAACTGTAATTAGAATTGGAGTATTACCATTAATCAATTATCATTATCAATTAACATTATCACTAACGTTATATATGCGTCCCCAAAGTATTGAATGAAATTTATCTATAAAGATAAAAATCTATGCAAGAGCTAAATAAATTTATCAAAATCTAGTTTCTCGCATCATCTTACAAAAGAATCACTCAAGGTTTAACTTAAGTTTTACTGAATATTATGAATTCCTTGAAGAAGAAATTTCTGTGGGTGTTTAACATCAATTTTATTTTGTTCCATTTGTATAAACGGCCAAATCAAAATGGCGGACTTTCACTGCATCTTGCATTTTTGCTTAATTCTCTTTTGCTTTCTTTTTCTACAATGGAAAGAAAATTCTGAATTTTTTTTCTTTATAGCTGAGATTAATTTTATAAAATAGTTGATAATAAGAATAGTAGTTAAGAATAACTTGATTTTTTGCATTTTTTTTCTTTAAATTTCTATAGCACAATGGGATAATTAATAAAATACCTACTGAGGGACAATTAAATGAACTTTCTCAGAGAAAAGTTTCCAAAAAAAAGGGATTCATAGTTAGCGCACCAAATTTAAAGAAATGCGTCGGTGATTTTACAGTAAAAAGTCTGGTGTGAAACACTCACACGACTTTCTCTTACTTTGAAATGGAGAATTTTCTTCACACTTACCATTCTTATATTTAAAAATGTCGGCCTTATTAAAGAGAAAATCACAAAAAACTGAAAAAAAAATATTCAGAAAAAGTCGCACTTCCGCTTAACTGATTTTCTTCAAACTTTGGCAATTTATATAATTCTAATTAATATTATTTAGTTGACAGAACTGTATTGCACATTGTTGAACTGAAATAGCACATTAGAGGAAACCATAACGTTACCCTTCCTCTAGAAGTCCCCTTAAATGAATTTTCCCAAAGAAATATTTAATATCTCGTATTTTATCCGTCGTAGCATGCATACTGATATGACAACGTATATACAACCAACAAGTATGAATGTAACAGAAACATTACGTTGAAATGAACTCTCTACACGAACTTGGTGAACTTGCTCTGACGATGGATGAAAATTCGAAACCGGTCAGCAACAATATCAATATGCATGCTGCGACGGATGAAATACCAGATGTTATCCACTATTGCGGACCCACCCACATTTTCAAATATTTAATAGTTGATATGCGAAGTTTAAAGGAAATCGTTGGAGACGATTTAGAGCAAATAGAAAACTGAAAACTATTTTCAGTAAAGCGCACTTCCGGTCATCCGATTTTCTTCAAACTTGGGATTTCAACAATATATTTTATTCTGATTAATGTTATTTAGATGATAGAAATGTATAATAAATTGAAATAGCACTTTAGAGATAACCATAACCCCACTTCTCGCCCAAATGCCTTTAAATGAATTTTCTCAAAGAAATGTTTCAAATAAAAGTTGTAGCTCTTTGTATGTGTAGTTGCTATACTAAGTTTAAAGAAAATCGTTTGAACCATTTTTGAGAAAATTATAAAAAACTGAACAAACTTCCCGTAAAGTGGAATTCCGGTTGATGGATTTTGTCCGAAATATTTGTGTCTGATGCGGTGGTAGTATCTAAACGGAATACCAAGTTGAGCTTTCTGCAACTTTTAGTTTTTGAGATATTTTTTTTCACACTTCCACACACACATACCCTTTTCTAAAAACCATTTTTTTGGACTCAGGGGACCTCAAAACGTGTATTTCCGGTGAGAACTCAATTTCGAAAATCTGGTACTAACGCAATACTTCCTCTTACTGTTATTAGTAAGAGAAATAAAAATAACAGACAATAAGTTAACAGACATAAATTCCTTGACTATGAATCAATAATAATTGATCAGTTTTCCCGGATCAGTTGTAGGTTCAGTAATTTATGCAATTTGTAGCTCTCTTCAACGTATTGTTTAATTTTCTCATAAAATAATTGATAAATAGGAATCCAAAAGTTTTTACTTACAGCATTTTAACATCATGTTAAATTTTAACGCCATGTAAGTATTTTATTAAAATACCTTTAAATATTTAAAAGATTTCCCATCTCTGTCTTGCCCTACGGCGGCTTTGTTACCTAAATATGCCAGACGACTTAGCCGGCGATGTTCTATGCAATTTGAAACGCTTAATAAACTTATGCTATTTATATGATAAATACTTGTGATTTTTTATCTAATAATTTGGCTCAAAATTGACTTTGGAATTATGTCATTACATTGACTGTAACATTTCTTTCGAAAATGTCAATTTCCTATGTATTTTTAAAGTTCTAAGGTTGGAGAAATTTTGCCCGTTTTAGACTTTAATTTGCAACTTTGATCGCAAAAATTATAAAAACGGATCGTACAACTTTCTAAAACATCGTAAGACATTTTGCGAGAAAGAATTAGCAATTTAAATACCTTTACTATATTTTGACAAAAATTTAGTAAAAGTTCCAGGATTTTAGGGAAAAATTGTTAATTAGATCTGATATATGTTAGGAGGTTTTCATTCCCTCGTTTAGAGGAAAGTGGACTAACCATAGTTTCAGGGATTTTAGTATCGCTGCAATTTTATCCCTGCTTAGCCACACGAAAAAGAAACACTTACCCTAACATTCATACAATTGTTGTGTGAACTCTCTTTACGATTTGGTAAACTCTACCCTCAACACATGCAAACTCATTTATGCTTGTTCATTGTACACTCTAAGGACGAGTACATACTATTGGATGTAATTACTGATTCCATGATGCATCGAATGTTTCTTTACTCAAAATGGAAAAACTACGATTGGTGCCTACTTATTTCATGTATCTTGTGATATTTGAATAAGCATTAGAATAGTAACTTTTCTACAATAAATTATTACAAAGAAAAGATTTATAAATTTAATTATTTTTCTTATTTTGGAAGCTATTTTTTCTTTTTCTTGAATGGTATTTTGTAAAAACAAAAAAAAAGTTGCGATTGTATCATTTTGACATTCAGTTTTTCATCAGAAAAAAGTTTTTGTTACGATTAGAGTGTGAAACTCTAATGGGATCCGAATCATTAACACTTGTGAGGATCCGAAGAAACTAGTTTACTCACTCCCTAAGCCGAAATAGGGAGGAAGAATACATATATATAGAGCTACAGAAGAACAGTTTGATTCGGTCATCGACACAAGTCAGAAGACATTATTCTACTTTCTAATCTTCAGCCAGTCTGCCTCTCTCTTAATTATTCTCTCGCTAGTATTCTTTAAGTCTATTAAGTGTAAAGTACTTTGCAGTTTGTGTTTCTATATTATATCAGTGTGTCAGCACATCTAACCAGTATATTTCTTCTACGCATCATTCTTAAATTATTCTTCCAAATCCCTCTTCTAACATCTAGCGCAGACAGATAGACAGAAGAAACTGTATATTTGGAACATTTCCTTTAAAAAACACTAACTTCAAAACTTGATATCCGATTCGAGTATATTATTATATTATTATTCTATTATTCATATGAGGCAAATAATAGTAATAATAATAATAATAATAATAATAATAATAAGTCTAACAACCGTAAAGCTCGGGGCCTAGATGGAGTACCTTCAGAAGTACTTAAGACGGTTGTTCAGTACAACCCTCAATGGCTTCTGGACATGTACAATATCTGTTTAGATAGAGGGATTTTCAGCACTCGTTGGAAGAGTGCACGGCTGGTGTTGATTAGTAAAGGGAAGGGGGACCCTGGACAGGCGTCTTCTTACAGGCCCTTATGCATGCTGGACAATGCCGGGAAACTCTTTGAGAAGCTTATCAAAGTCCGTTTGCAAATGGCGATTCAGGCTGCTGGAGACTTATCTCCGAAGCAGTATGGATTTAGAAAGGGGCGGTCGATAGTCGGTGCTCTCTGGGAGGTAATAGATGCCATGCGTGAGGCAGAAGAACACAATCATTTCTCGCGGCGTATAGTCCTCTTAGTAACGCTCGATGTTAGGAATGCGTTTAACTCTGCTAGATGGATTGATATGCTAGGGGCACTGGAGAACAATTTCAATATTCCGAGATACCTTCTGCGTATTATTAGTGATTATTTAAAAGGACGTACGTTGCTCTTTGAGACTACGGAGGGATGGAGAATGAAGCCTGTTACTGCGGGAGCAGCTCAAGGATCTATTTTAGGACCTGATTTGTGGAACGTCTGCTACGATGGTCTGTTGCGGGAGAGGATGCCAGAGGAAACGACCTTAGTTGGCTATGCGGATGATGTAGCAGCACTCATAGCTGCTAGAGACGTAGAACTAGCACAAATCAAGCTAAACCAGGTGATGCGGGTTGTAAATGGCTGGATGACGGACCATGGGATGTCTCTCGCCCTAAGTAAGACTGAAATCGTGGTTTTGACCAAATCGAGAATAGATAAGATCCATCCATTTCGAATCGGTGATAAAATCATTGAGTCTCAGCCGGCAGCAAAGTACCTCGGATTGATGATAGACTGCAAGCTGAGCTTTGGAGAGCATATTAGAAGAGCGGCAGACAAGGCGGTTAAAGCGGTGACTCGGTTGGGGAGATTGATGGCTAATGTGAATGGGCCCAAGTCAAGTAAGCGTCGACTACTGATGTCTGCGACCCAGTCGGCCTTACTATATGGAGCCGAGATTTGGGCAGACGCTCTGAATAAGGAGTTTTACAGGAAGCGGATTGGTCATGTCCAGAGACTGAGTGCACTACGAATCGCTTCAGCATACCGCACTGTATCGGGTCCAGCTATTCTGGTAATTGCAGGAGTGATACCAATCCATTTATTAGCCAAAGAGAGGAAGGCTATATACATACGGAATGCAGAGCTCAGGAAAGCAGCAGTCCGTAAGGAAGAAAGAGATCGTACCCTGCAGAATTGGCAGGTAGCCTGGGAACAGGAGTCCAGAGGGAGATGGACTTCGAAACTAATTAAGCATGTAAGACCATGGCTGGAGAGGCGGTCTGGGGAGGTCAACTTTTATCTCACCCAGTTCTTAAGTGGACATGGTTATTTTAGATCATATCTCCATAGGATGGGCAAGGTCCTCTCCGTGCTGCCTCTTCTGTCCAGAGGTGGTTGAAGATGTTTCCCACACATTTTTTGTGTGTAGTAAATGGGCTACTCAGCGTGACCAGCTGGTACAAGAGATAGAGGATTTCTGTCCCGACTCTATCATCGATAAGATAATAGGCAAGGAGGAGACCTGGAACAGTGTGTCAGGGTTTGTACACTCGGTATTTCAAGAGAAAAGGGGGTATTTAGATGCGTAAAAAGAAGTAGGAGAGGGCCTTTAGGGCGCTATAAAGACCTGGCCTGAAGTAGTGTGCTGAACAGTTCCAGGCCAGTGTTCCGCAGTTAGAGGAGGTGTTTTAGTGGGTAGCCATTCGGGAGTCCCACACTTCGCGCATAAAGCGTTTCACCTACCTCAAAAAAAAAAAAAAAAAAAAAATTATTATTATTATTATTATTAACTGTTTGGCCTTCTGTTTGTAGACTTCTTCTAAAAAAAACTGTGCTATACTGTAAGTTTCATACTTTTTAAAATCAGTCATCCTATGAATATGAATGCCTAGATCCAAAACGTACTTGTTTTCATACGTCTCCAATTTGTTACTATGACTTATTATTTCATAGTATGGTGAAGTGTTGATGAAACTATGTTAACGGTGGAGAGACTTTCTTCTGCCAATAAGTACAAGTTAAATCTTTTTCATTTAGATTTGCGACTCTTTTATAGAGATCTGGACAATACGCCATTAGTCTAAGCATAAAGCTATCCGATAGCATTTCTTTCTTATTGAGAGTGTTAGTTCTCCTGCCTGATTAATTAGGCATCCGTAGGAGTAGATTTCAAAGACGAGACAAAGTCTTAGCCAGTTATTCTGAATAATATCCAGAGCTCGTAAATGCGTCTTATTTGCTTGTCCATAAAAGATACAACCATAATCGAGCTCTAATACAACTTGTATAGAATAGCAAAGCCACATTCGGGTCTGCCCCCTCAGTTCTGATGTGTTATATTTTTCTACCTTTTTTTTTATATAGTTAATACTTGTAACCCACATTAGTTTTTTATCAAGGTATATTCCTAGGAATTTAACATTATTGTTTACTTTGTATATGGTATTCCTAGGGTGATAGATATGATTAGAAACTGGCAAAGATCGCTTTCATGAATAAAAACAGCTAATTGATTTTTCTGTAGAAATCGTCAACCCATCATCTAGACACCATTTATTTAAACCATTCATGGCATTATTTTTTCCAAGCAATCTTAGAAGATCTTGTAACTGGTGTATATTTGTAACGTATATACAAATTTCATCGGCATACTGCAGTATTTTAACTTCTGATGTGTTTGTTCGATATTTGCTCTATATATCGTATACAAGAGTGAACTTAAAATTCCATCATGGGGTAATCCTGTTTTTGCGATTCTTGGACCGAACATTCGCTATTTACTCTTACATATATTATACGGTTCGAAATTATTTCAACAATGTTATAAGAAAGTTTTTCAGGGATACCCATATCCAACATTTTTTGAGCTAAAATCGGAAGTATTACATTATCCTAGGCTCCTTCTATAACCAAAAAAAGGCCTAAAGTAGTTTTACCTTGCGTAATCCCTATTGGTATGTCTGTAGCTAGTCGAGCTATATTATGCATTGTAGATTTTCCTTTTCTGAAACCAAATTGTGATTCAGGCAATTTGTCTGAGTTTTCCAACCACCATTCCAGTTGATTTTTGATCATTCTTCCATAAGTTTTCAACATGCATGACGACAAGGAAATAGGCCGATAAGAAGCACAGACATTTTGAACTTTGTTGTGTTTTAATAGTGGCACAATTACATACTCTTTCCACGAATTAGGAAATTATGATTAAAAATTTTAAGTAAAGTATTACACCATGACAAGGGCAAATTTTTTATAATCGGGTATACAATCTAGTCTTTACCTGGGGATGTATTTGTATTGGTTTGAATTGATCTCATTAATTCTGTAAATGTAAAAGCTTTTGTGAGAAAATGCGTTGAATTGCAGTTACTTGGTGGAGAGGTAGGTAACGGTGCGAAATCTGGTGTTATTTTATGTTATATTGTTCAGTCATCATGGGTTGGCGATTTGTTATTTTCCAGTTTTTAATTTTCTTTATTTCATCCCATATCGATTTAATGAGGGTTGATTTATTTAATTTTTCGCAACATTTCATCCATGATTTTCGTTTTGCCTCTTTTATTATGCGTTTCGCTATTGCTGCTACCTTATTTTTATATTGGATGAATGTAGTTAATGTGGGAAAATTTGTATAAGCCAGGTAGGCACTTCTTCTGTTCTCAATAGCAGATTTACCATCCTCAGTCCGCCATGAATTTTGTTTAAAACCCTTTCTGTTATTTTTAAATGTGAGTGTAGAACATGTACAAGCTTCTTTAATATGAGTTATTAATTTATCATATAAATCGCTTTCACCGCAGTTGAAGTGAATATTTTCCAAATATCCGGAAAATGCATCCCAATCTGCTTCTTTTATATTCCATTTCTGGGTTCTATTAATTAAGGGATACGCATTAATGATACACTGATTACTTGTTATTATGATCGGGAGATGACTAGAGCCCATAGGGTCGTCGTCTACTCGCCAATCAAACAGATGAGCAATATCATTTGAAACAAAAGATATGTCTATTGCTGAAAAGTTTTTGCTGTTTTCTTTACATACGTAGGTGAAATATTGAATTTGCATCATGAGCTGCCTCAATTAAATTCCTACGTTTTAAATTAGTACACGAGGAGGCTAGCGCTCCGTGGTGGCATTTAAAGTCACCTAATATCTTACTGGCTTTGGTAAACTACTTTATTCCATTCGTCTTTTTTTAATTTTATTGATTGGGTTATTGCAAACTGATATAATAGAGAGGAATCGCTCATCTCTCAGCATTATTTGTACCCCCCCACTTGTAATAAATTATTTACTTTATATATGTTATTAATTAAGTTGTAATTTATAGATTCTTTTAATAGAATCGCGACACCGGTTTTTCCATCTGACCTGAGAGTATTAAAGTCCATAGGTATTATGATGTTTATTAACCATCTTGCCCATTCATTGCTAAAGATATTACTAGTTAGACTGTTCAAAGATAAAAGTTTGATTATGTAGAAAATTATATTTGTTAGGAACATACATTTATCAATTTTATTTAACTTATTTAAAATTTTATCACAATTATAACGTTTATTAAAGGTTGTATCACTTGCGTTACATTTTGTTAGATTCAATGTTAAATTCTTTTTATTAATAAGTACCATAGTGACTTAATCTTTCCTTTATAAATTCCATTAATTCTTTTACCTCTTTTTACTATCTTTGGTTTTCATAACTGTTACAGTTTCTAATAGTATTTCACACATTTTATTCAAACTACCTTCACTTATTGTTTTTCTAGGCGTGATTACTGTATTGTGGTGGATATGGATTATTTGTACTAGGTGTACTTTTATAACTATCTGGGTTAAAACTTTTTAAAATTTCTCTCCATCTTTTAATATTGGAACCGGGGGGGTGGTAGGTCGTTTTCTTTTAGGAGGTACTCTGTTTGTTATTAGAAGCGGAGGAAATACAGATTTGTGTTCTAGATCCGGAATATGTTTCTCTAGTGCCTTTTAAAATTACAGTGTTTACTTATATGCCCGAATCTGGGGCAATTAAAACTCTATTTATTACTCTGTACATACTGTTCCACTTTACACCTCACATAGTGTATAAATACCATAATCAGGCAAGTTCAACCCCCTGAAGGTGACCAAAACCGATTGTGTAGGTTCTAACATATTGTTTCCCTCATTGTTAATTTTTCTATAAAATTTTTTTGCTTTAGTATCACTATATTTTCGTATCTAACAGGTTTGATATTTTTGGCTATTTCCTCATCACTGATGTCATGAAAAACACCCCCTTATACTCCCCCTGTCTCTGTAACATGAATCTTAGTGCATGTGCAATTAAATTTTTTGTTGCCAACACAGCGGTGGTTATAAAGTGCATTTGCACTTTCCCTTGAACTGAGTTCCACTTTCATCCTGTTTCGCCCTATTTTTTTAATTTCACTAATATATCTTTGTATTTCTAGATGAGATTTCAATAATACATTTCCCAGTGCCATTGGCTGTAGTCTTTTAATCCCATCCCATTACCTTCGCCAATACTTTCGATAAACATATAAAATGGTCCTTTGTCCGTCACTTTATGAAGTGATAGTTTAGGATTTTCCTTTTCATTTTCTTCTATCCTATTCTCTTCTTTGTCTGGTGGCACATTACGACCATCACTTCTACCACTCATTTTTGAATGAAATTAATACTTACTTTAAGTATCAAGAAGTTTTTCACAGAAAAAAAATTAATAATAATAACAATTAAAAAAATCATAATTTTTAAACCAAAAATAAAGTAAAAATTTAAAATTGGAATAAAATTACTCTAGTTAAAGTGTATAATTATAGCTAGTATTAGCGGACTTTAGACACGTCTGATCACTACGAGTGCTCTCAGTCAACTGAGAAGTCAACTCAATCACTATATACTGTAACGCAGCTGGTGGTGCCATCTAGGAGAGAAGACAGGTACCTAAGGTTCGCTTAGTGGCCGTAGGAAGCGCTGGCGGCGCTCTAGTTTTGACCGGAATAGTAGAGAGAAGTCTGGAATGTTCTCTACTGGTATAAATAGAGGGACCACAGAGAGTTAAGAGAGTTTTTCAGTTACAAACGAAGTTACAAGTTTGTGAAAAGTGTACAAAAGTGAACAAAGTGAACTTTTGTGGTTTAAAGTGTGAAATAATTATTATTAAGCGTTGTATTTAGTAATTTATTGTGTATAGCAATAAATTGGTGTTTTCTTTATTGAAGTTTGGAGTATTTTATCTATACGAACCCACTTAAAACTAGTTGCAGTAACTAGTTTAGAAAGGAAAAACATTACAATACATATAGTCACCACTATTGGAGATTTATTCAATTCTATTTATAATTTCCTGAAGATTATAGCAATTAATTTTCACAAATAAAATATGACTAATGATAATATTAATTTTTAAGACAAAAAAAGTAATTTCAATACTTTAATAAAGATGATGCTATGAAAATAGCAATATTGAAACTGTGCAGAAAAAATAGACAACTTTGAAATTAAAATGGTTAGGTTAATAATTCACTTCTCATCCATATTTAGTAGTAATGAAGCAACTTTGTTTTTATATTATATCTAGACATAATTAATATATCAATCTCCTCTTGCAACTTATTTACCAATCTAAGACATCTTGGGATTGATGAATTAAATGTATATTTTCTTTTATAAAACGTTAAATTGTAAAGGTGAATTCTTCTGGTGCACCTGTTTGGAACGTTGAAACTAATATTGTTAACCAATTCACAGCTGTCTATTAGTCCATTTAAATATCAAATATAAGTAGTGCATCATTTAACAGTCTACGCTGATGACAAGAAAGTAGGTTTAATCATTCAGATTGCTGTTTGTAGTCATTTGGAATAGATAATCTGAATGGTAGGAAGCGTAGGAATTTCTTTTGAACTCTTTCTATAGATTCTATGTATGTTAAGGAGCTGGGAGACCAAACTGGAGTGTCAAACTCCAGATGAGATCTACTAATGAGACGTACAGAACCTTGAGGGCATAAGCATTAACGAAACTATGGTATTCCTAAAAAGAAAACCCAACATTTTATAGGCCTTGCCAACAATATTGTCTATATGTTTCTTGTATGTTAAAGACGTGTCAAATATAACTCCGAGATCCCTGACGGAATTAATTTTGTAGTGGCTGCACCTTCGAGACTGTACGAGTACAAAATCCCAACAGGAGACCTAGAAAATGTTATTACATTACAGTTATTAATATTGACTGTCAATGAGTTAATGCAGCACCACTTATGAAACATTTGAAGGTTGTATTAAAGGATCGTCTCGTTATTCAGGTTATTCCCTTTAAGAAATATCTTCAGATCATCAGCAGGAGCAACACTTCTACACCAGGAAATATGTCAACTACATCATTGTAGAATATAAGAAAGAGAAGTGGGCCCAGATAAGACCCCTGCGGCACCCCAGAGTAAACACTAAAAGCTTCAGAACAATGTGGACCAATTTTCACAATTAGCTTCCTATTAGTCAGATAACTACTAATCCCAGCTAAAAAATTTCCAATTACCCCATTAGCTTTGAGGTTTGCAATTAAAAACTTGTGCCAAATAGTATCAAAGGCCTTTGCCAGGTCAGTATATATGGAGTCAACCTGCAGATTGCTTGCCCAAGAGAATTCATGATATGCTGCTCAAAAAGGAGTAATATTAAAGATATTAAACTGTTATATCAATTTGTGTTAGACTGTAACTTACAATTATTATAAATTTAAAAATAGAGTATTATAATTTATTGTATTTATTATTGTAATTGTTTGAGAAATATTTTAATGGTATTGTAACTAGTAATTAATAACTTTGTGACTATTTATTAGATTACTATATAACTAAACTACTGGACAAAATTATTGCCTACAATTTGAAATTACTATAAAAGTTGGAAGGTATTTTCATATTTTTTTTTCTTGTATTCATGTTATTGAACTCGTGGGTAACCTCTTGAGAAATCTCATTCCATAACGGCTGTACGTAGCTCCCTGAGAGTGCTAGGGGCTAGGGGCGAAATCTAAGCCGTCTTCCAATTGTGTCCCACAAAAGTTTACTATTGGATTTAGGTCTGGATTTCTCGGTGGAGAAACCAAACGTCGAATCCCAACATCCTGTAGGTACTCAAGGTCAACTCGAGCAGTGTGACATTTGGAATTATCCTGCATTAATATAAAATCATCACCGGCTCTTTCAGAAATTGGCACAACATATCGCTGAAGAACCTCTTCAAGGTACTTCCTGGCATGTAGCGTCCCATTTTCTACGATATGTAGGTCTATATGTCCGGCAAAGCTTATGCCTCCCCAAACCATAACATCGCCTCCACTAAAACCACTCTTGGAGAAATGTTAGCCTCTGCACATCTCTCACCTTCACGCTTCCAAACTCTCATCCTCCCTACTTAACACATTCAGATGAATAAATCTCTCATCTGTCCGAGTTGTACTTCTGAGGGCCGGTGGCAGGTCTTCGGGAGTATCTTCCAGTTTCCCTGTAGCGCATTAACATTCTTGAAACAGTGAACTGTTTCATTTCTTGTCTCTGAGCAATAATTGACTGCTGAACCCTTCGTCATGCAATGTTACCACACGAACTATATTTCTTCAGAATAATTTCCTTGACGAGACATTTAATGTTTTAAAAATTAAAACAATCTTTAAAAAAAACAACTGATAACAAAAACACTAAAGAAAACTTATGTGTTTACAAGGTTGATAGTGTTTACAAGGTATGAACGGATTATTCGTTATAAAACCATAAACAAATTGGACAAGCTAAAAAATTAGTTGGCTGGGACCAAAGAAGAAACTTTTTCTTTTTTAAAAAAGTTTAATCATCGTTTCAGACAACTTTGGTGGTCTTCCTCAGGAACTGTTAAAAAAGGATGGAGTGTTGAATGTTTTCCGGAAAGGCGACCGAAACTTGGAATAAACTTTTTTAAAAAATAAAAAGTTTCCTCTTTGCCGCCAGCCAACTAAATTTTTAACTTGTTTGATTAACAACGGCTAAACATAAATATTGTTTACATTGCTAAACAAATTGGTTTTATCTTGTTCTCTATTGGGTCAGAGTTTTTTAAAATAAATCCATAAAACAAAAGAAAAACAAATGTATTATCATGAAAGAAAACATTTTGAAGTTTTATGCAATACTTGTGTCCAACAGTTTATTTATTGAGACTAAAGACTGAGATAGACCCTTGGCAATATGTGGAGTTTCTAATAAAACACCCAAGCCATAAATTTAAAAAAAACAACAACAAACATTACTAGATAATCATTAATACTATCTTATTTTTTAATTGTTATTTTTTTTTAATTTAGAATCACTATTTAATTATGAAAGATTACTGGTCAGTTGTTGACTAATATGGAATTTAATAATAAATTATAAAGTGAATGTATCAGAGACATTTTGCGTGCTAGCCTGCTTCATTTTGTGGTCATCGTCCGGTTTCGGGCGTTCGCCTTCTTTAGGATGCGTTTGTCAGACAGTGTGATAATAGATTTGCACAGAGCAAATTCAGTTTACACACTGACTGGTTTTTTTTCATTGTATTTAAAAACTAAACTCTTAAACTAGATCATGGGGGGTATTTGGTGATGGTAACTGGGTAGGAATAGGAACACGTGTTTGGGTTGGTGTAGTGGCAGATTTTCCTTAAAATGGAAACAACACGTGTGGTCTAGTTTTTAATCTCTGTTGTTCGAGGGAGATTCACTTCACAATTAATTAATCAAAATAAATTTAAAAGAAAATTAAATAACGATTTAAACTAACATAATTTCAATTAGGCGAATACAATAATAAAAACTGAAATAACAATTAAAATAATCGAAACGAATAAACAACCAAGCAATATATATGAGCAGGTTGTTTGATGATACTAAACATATTTTGCATTTCATCCTTCACAATTCACATACGCCATCCACGCATGCATGTATACCTAAATATGGTTTTATATAATTATGCATTCCACTCAAAATTTCAGCTTTCCATGTTCACCATCCATGTACGAACGTTAAATGTGGGTATTCAAATGTGTTTATATATATATTTATATGACTAGCAGATTTAGAACTAAACTAAAACTGAAATCTGTTTAAGAACTATTTGGTCCATGTATACTATTTGCACTGGTAATTGCGTTTCTATTGCTATTGTGGGAAGAGTGATTTGAATAATGGTTCACTGGCGAATTTTGTCTGTTCGTTTATTAAGTTTTGTGTCTTGTGTTTATATATTTCGAGTTGTTGTATTATGTAATAAAAAATATCCACATTTAATTACGCGTGCGTACATGGATGGTGTGTATGAATGTTGTGTAAAAAAATGAAATGTTGAATATAATGCATAATGTAACTTAATTATAAAAAACAATTTAGGTATACATGCGTGCGTGGATGGCGTATGTGAATTGTGAAGGATGAAATGCAAAATATGTTTAGTGTCATCAAACAACCTGCTCATATATATTGCTTGGTTGTTGATTTGTGTCGATTATTTTAATTGTTATTTCAATTTTTAATATTTTAATCACTTAATTTAAATTATGTTAGTTGAAATAGTTATTTAATTTAGTTTTAAAGTTATTCTGATTAGTCAGTTATAATGTCAGTCTCCCTCCAACAACAGAGTTTAAAAATTAGACGCCCACATGTTGCCCCTTTAACAACGCAAATACGTGTTCCTATTCCCACCCAGTGACCATCACCGTAATAACCCCTTGACCTAGTTTAAGAGTTTAGTTTTTAAATACAATTAGGATTGCTTTATTATAAACAAGACGCGAAGTTTTTTAATGCAGATTTAAATTTAAATTTCTCAAAAATTCGTAGCCTTTTTTGCCTAATTTTATAGAAAGGGATAATTTTGAGTGTTCCTCTCTTGATTTAAAACAGTGGTCTGCATATTAGTACTTCTATGACTTTATTTTAAAACATTTTAGTTTACAGTGTGTATAACCTATATTAAGTGACTTAATTTTTAACTCTAATTTGTGTTATAAGTCTGTGGACTTCAAAAAACTATTAAACTACCATTGATTTAGAGAAATGAAAACGAAAACTGTAAGTAGTAGTATAGTGTAAATAGTAATTAGTATTTGTATAAAATAATATTGTAAATAATTTTTCTGTATTAATAGTGTACATAGAGACTTAAAATAGTAACTCTTCATTTATTTATTTTCCTCTGTAATGAGTGAAACTAGCGACATCTCCACAGACAATGAGTCTATTTCGTCAGTAACTCTAAAAAAGAGGACCTGTACTTCAGGCAACTCGCCTAAACAAAATGAAAAAAAGGTCAAAGACATAATCCCTAACACCAAAACCTCTGTCAAGCTGCAAGAGGACAATAGTTCACAATCTCCCAAGGAACAACCACCTCTCAGTCCAACTGTTTTTCGTCAACCACCAATGGCAATCTCAAAGAAACCAGTAGCGACCGTGACAGCCCCGCCGGGAGTCCTATCAAATAATCCATTTGCTCCTCTTGCTGATCAAGAAAGTATGGAGGCCACAACGTCCACCACCCCAGTACGTGTCCACAAACCTCCCCCTATATATGTTAAGAATGTCAACCAATATGCAGCACTATGTACTGCATTATCACAGTTAGTAGAAATTGATACTTTTTCTTGCAAAGCACGGATTACTGACTTAGTAATTAATGCCAAAACGAGTGACACTTACAGACGCATCATCAGATACCTCAAGGAGAATAACGCCGATTATCATACCTTCCAACTAGAAGAAGACAAGGCCTACAGGGTAGTCATTCGACACCTTCATCAAAGTGTGCCCGTCGAGCTCATCAAGCAAGAACTCACAGAGCTCGGTCACACGGTGCGAACCGTTACTCCGGTGATACATCCAGTCACCAAACAAACTCTGCCACTCTTTTTTGTTGATCTCGAACCGCGACCAAATAACAAAGATATTTTCGATATCGAAACTCTTCTTTACTCAAAAACTAAAGTTGAGGAACCACATAAGCAACGAGTAATAGTACAGTGCAAGCGTTGTCAGGAGTATGGTCACACGAAAAGCTATTGTCAGCACAGACCAAGATGGGTAAAATGTGCAGTGGACCACATCACTCAAGATTGCGGTAAGTTGCCTAACACTCCCTCTGCAACGGCGACCATACAGCAAGCTACAAAGGTTGCATGATTTACAGAGAGTTGCAACGAACTCGAAGACACCCTCCTGTATGTGAGCACCCCTCAGCCCATCGGAGAACACAACAGCCTGCCAATCAGATGCCACCATCACCTAACCACCATTCTTCTGTAAATCCTAATCTGTCATACGCAAGTGTGCTCGCGGGACCTCAGCCGCCTCCTGTTCCTCCTCAAGTTTCCACTCCCTCTGCCACAGGAGACATCAACACACTTCTTGGTACCTTCTTATCTGATTTTAAATCGCTCATCACACCTCTGATATCCCTCCTCACAACCGTGATTTCCAGGCTCCTTCCCAATCAAGCACCATAAGGACTCTTACCCAACATTCTCTCACCGTTCTTCTATGGAATTCTAATGGACTAACAAATCGCAGGCAAGAACTAGAAATATTACTACATGACAAACGTATTGACCTTGCCCTAATAACTGAGACACACTTCACGGACAGATCAAGGTTTTTCATCACTGGCTACACAGCATACAAGTCTAATCATCCCGACGGATCAGGCCATGGTGGAACCGCTGTACTGGTTCGCAATTCCTTGTCACATTTTCTAATACCTTACAATACTAAATCGTTTCTAGTCTACCGTCGTCTCTCTAGTGTTGGAGCCATTTTCCTATACTTTTGCTTCTGTGTACTGTCCCCCTAATCATACAATTCAGCAAAATGATTTCTTATCCCACATTTCTTCTCTCGGTCCGCGCTTTATTTGCGGCGGCGATTATAACGCAAAGCACCCTAGCTGGGGCAGTCGGGTGGCGAATCCGAGAGGCCGAATCCTTCATAATATTCTTAATCAAAACAGTTATTTCTGCTTATCACCATCACAACCTACTTACTGGCCAACCTCTCCTCGCAAAAGACCCGACCTACTTGATTTCTTCATCTGTTCTAATATTACGACTTTACATACTGATGTATATACCTTAAACGATCTGTTTTCCGACATACAGACACTAGACATTCACCCAAAATAAACACCTCAACGACCGACACTTATAAATGGAATTGTGGACTGGGAGTTATTCCGACAGACTCTTGATTAGAAATTGAACTTAAACGTGCCTTTAAAGACCCCACAACAATTAGACGATAACGTAGAATATTTGACTACTTCCATTCAACAAAGCATTGGCAATCTACTCAACATACTTCACCTAGAACTACGCAATTACCTTACAATCTACCTATCCACTTAAGACATTTAATAACCTGCAAACGTCGTGCGAGAGCCCTTTATCATCGCACTAGATACCCTTCCCATAAAAAATTATTTAACCAACTGACAAGAGAACTGACGAAAGAACTAAATAAATATTACAGTGACTAGTACTCAGCTTACACACAATCCTTAACAACAGAAGACAACTCACTTTGGATAGCTACTAAGAAAATCCTCAAATACAGACAAACCTCTCAACCACTTAAACGTACAGACGGTTCTTGGGCCAAATCAGATGAAGAGAAAGCTCAGTGTCTAGCTGAACATCTTTCCACAGTCTTCATTCCTAACCCCGTTGTACAAGACTCACAACATACGGAACACATCCGCAACGAACTGGACATCCCTCTCCCACTCTCGCTTTCTCCTAAACCATTCACTCCAAAAGACGTAATGAATATAATTAACAATCTCCCCCCCCAAAAAACCCCTGGCTATGATTTGATCACCGCTAACATCCTATTACAACTCTCCAGAAAAGCAATAATGTTTATCACTTCTCTTTACAACTCAGTCCTACGAACCACTTACTCCCCTATCCTCTGGAAATTCTCTTTAATAAGAATGATAGCTAAACCAAATAAACCTACACATCTCCCTAGCTCATACCGACCAATCAGCCTCCTACCCATCCTAGGAAAAATTCTTGAAAAACTTTTACTACTCCGCCTCCAAACTGAAATAGCACCACTAAATGTCATTCCTGAACACCAATTCGGTTTTCGGAGTTGCCACTCGACTGTTCATCAAATGCATCGCGTTGTAGATACAATCGCTACCTCTCTGGAACTGAAGCAGTATTGTCCAGGAGTTTTCTTGGACATATCTCAAGCTTTTGACCGAGTAAGGCATATCGGATTACTTTACAAGCTCAAGGACATCCTATCTCCTACTTATTATCTGATACTTAAATCTTATCTCACTGATCGTTTCTTCCAAGTCATTCAAAGTTCATCATCATCTGTTATTTATCCAGTTCTGGCAGGAGTTCCTCAAGGGAGCATTCTTTCACCTCTACTATATACTATCTTTACAGCTGACTTACCAACTCATCCAGATACAATTACTTTTACATTTGCCGACGATACTGCAATTCTTTCTCCTCATGTGGATCCTGTCATGGCAACTCGTGCTCTACAATCTCATCTTCATATTCTTGAACTTTGGCTCCGGCAGTGGAGGATCAAAGCAAATGAATTTAAATCCAAACTCATAGTATTCATCTTAAACAAAAAAACTCTTCCTCCTCTTTACTTTAACAATATTATCCTTCCCACTGCGAACCAAGTACGATATCTCGGATTATTTCTTGACAAACGACTAACGAATTGACTGCAACTTAAGACATAAAATGCTAAAACGACTACTTGACAAACGTTCAAAACTGACTTTAAGGAAAAAAAAATGCTATATACTCCCTCTTTTAGCCCCCATTTGGACATACGGCATAGAACTCTATGGCACTGCAAAACAATCCAACCTTAACCGACTTTAAACTCTACAATCTAAGATCCTAAGAACAGTAGTTGATGCTCTCTTCTACGTCTCCAACCACACAATCCACTCCGACCTTAACATTCCATTCATCTCAGAGCTAGCCAATTTCGTTACACAAAATTTCACTCCAAACTAAATTGTCACCATAATCCTCTGATCCAGAATATGTCAACCAGAACACTGCCCAAAAATCCTTGTCGGAGGCTGAAGCGGCGGTGGCCACGCGACTATCTTAACTATAACGTCGTCCTTCTAGGGTAGCTGCTATGTAAGCTTGCCATAGTGGCAAACTAACGGCTTCCATCACTGGATGGTCGTCGTTCATATCCCTCAAGTAACATGTGTATATATATATATATATGTGTGTGTGTGTGTGTAGACAAATTACGCTCTCATCACTTTTGCTTGTTGTACATTGCATACAGTTGCAAAATAAATTAATAAATTAAAAAAAAAATACAATTAAAAAGACCAGTCAGTGTGTAAACTGAATTTGTGCAATTCTGTGTTATCAGTCACACTGTCTGACAAACGCTTCCTGAAGATGGGCGAGCGCCCGTCAAATTTCTCTGATGCTTTCCAGCTCTGCGCAACTTACCACCACAACAACATAAAGTGAATTATCGTAAAATAGCATAAATAAATATATTGCGAAACAGTTAAATTTATATAATCATGCACAATCGTCTAATACTCACACAGATATGCACTCCGACATTCACAGCATATCCACATACAATATATTTACAATACTCGCTCGCAAGCACATTTTTTTTTTTTTTTTGCTTAAAGCTGTTTGGTTTAATTGTAATGTGTTTTGTTATTGCGTTTTTGGTTATTGTTATTGCTGGGAAGTTGATGTTAAATAGAGGTTCACTAGCGAAGATTGTTTGTTTGTTTATTAAATTCTGTGTCTGATGTTTGTATATTTCTAATTCTTGAAGTATGTCCCAATCGTCATCGCTTTGTACCTGAAGGGTATCAATGTTAATGTAGCGGAGATGTCATTGGGGGTGTGTTTGTTTACGTTTAAGTGGCTGGCGTTAGTTGGAATCCCTTTTTGTGATATTTGTAAAGATTTGGAATGTGTTTCAAAACCTGTTCCCTCCTTTTTCTACCTGGCAAATTTATAGTATTTTTCTAGAATACTATTTCACTGGGAAGTATGTGGTTTAAAAGTGTTCTGCTTTCGAAAAAAGATACTACTTTTAAGAGTTTGGTTTCTCTAACTGTTGGTGATGAGAACTTCAACAAACTGAAACAAAAATCTGATGTGTGAAACACTTACACGACTCTCTCTGAATTGCATCTACTACGATTTATTGGACAGATTTTTCTCTAAAATTACATTCTCTACAAAAGCTTTTGATGGGCCGTCCATAAAAATAGGTGGTAGGATTTAACACTTATTACTTAGTCTAACAAGCATAGGATGGTTGGTGTCAACCAATAAACCTTATAGCGGCAGTTTATATTTTTACCCTAACTGGTAGTTTCTCCAGAAACCCGACTAACATCACGTTTTCCAGAAAACTGTTAAACATTATAGGTTTGGAATCTCAAAAACACAAGAATCAATTCTGTACAGTCCCGCTTCGTGTTAACCGATTTTCTTCGAATTTTGGATTCTTGCAGTAGTTCTAATATACCTTAAATTTACAAGATAGTAGAGCCATAAATTGTACAGTTCTGACAAATGGGACTAAACGTCCTTCCTATGTTAAACAAGTGACTAGACACCCAAGTGTGTCCAGTCACTACCCCCACCAAGGTCCTCAGACCTGTCCTACTGAGGGACAGGAGATACTCCGAAATTTCCTGCTTACTTGCTTTTATAAATCTTTTAGCTTGGGGGCATTCCTGCGTGTCCTCCCAGCATTTCTCCAAGACTCTCATCTCCCAAAGTCTAATCTGTTTATCACGAAACTTCTTTGTGACAGCAAGGGCTGGTTCAGGACCCAAAATGGTAATGATGATCCCCTTAGATTTTAGAGGAAAGTTTAACGTTGCTGCTCCTCCATAACCCTCAAATATCAATTCTCACAAGAAAATATTTCAAATAATGGTGATAGGCTGTTATCAAACAAAATGTTGTCCGGTTGGTCTGTGTGCCTTGTTAACAGGATATCTGAAATTCGGAAAGTCGCAGGAAGTTCATACTTGATATTCCGTTTAGGCGGTACCACCGAATCATCAGACACGAAGATATCGGACAAAATCCATCAACCGGATGTGCGACTTTACTAAACAGTTTGTCATGATTTTTCTCAAAAAACAGCTCGCAACGATTTCCATTAAACTTCGTATACTATCCAAACACATTAATATCTATCACTCTTCTTTGTAATATTTTCCTTCTGGGGGCAGCAGTAACGTGATGCTTTCCTCTAGTTCGTGTGCCATACATTGACGCGGTTAATAATTGTAACCTCCATGTTTAAAGAATATTCCTAATTGTATTAATTATTGTAAGAGAATGTTGCGTGAGTGTTCACAACAGATTTTTTATATATTGTTAGAAGAACCACTACTTGATGAATGAAATAATTTTGGAGAACTTCTCTACTTGATGTAGCAATGAAAATCTGAAAGTTGTTCATACTTTAATAAAGTTCACAGTATATTTTATGTATTGCGATATACTTTGGTTGTTTGACTAACTGTTGTTCCTACAATAGTTAGTGTCTTCCTTTTCTTTGTTTACAATAAATGCGGTCCTCTTTTTTTAACTTTTGGCTAATGTAGGTGCTAGAATCTCTTTTTTATCTTCTGTCTTTGTGTGGCTCCATATCTCTCTTATTTCTTCTTTTAATTTTTCAACGTCAGTTTGTTGATTTGTATTGCAAAAGAAATTTGATGTATCTTGTAAATCTTTAATGTTTGGTACGAATGGTGGTTGTACTCTACGATTCAGTATATCCAACCACACAATACTTTTGAACCATTTATGCTTTTTAATATCATCCACACCGCCTTTTAAATTACCATATCGTTTTGTTATATCATTCTGTAATAGATTTGATATTAAATTTTTAACGTCAGATGAGAAACGTTTCGGCATATAGTATTTACCTCTTATTATCTTTTCATAAGTATCCTCTAAATATGAACAAAAAAATGGTGATTGACCGTACAATAATTCATAAATAAATACACCAAGGGTCCACCAATCAACAGTTTTACCATAACCATGGCTGATTAACATTTCTGGTGCAATATATTCTGGTGTACCGCAAAATGAATAAGTTCTTGAACATAATTTACAAAAACCGAAATCAGTCATTTTCACATAACCTTTATGATCTAATAGTACGTTTTCTGGTTTTAAATCTCTATAAATTAAATCGAGAAAGTGTAAATATTCAAGTGCTAATACTATTTGCGCTACATAAAATTTAGCGCTCCGTTCTTTTAATTTACCAACTTTTTTTATATATGTGAATAGTTCACCGCCTAAAGCTACAGGCATTATAAAATATAAACATATATTATCTTCAAAGAAATAATCTAAATTTACTGTAAATGGAAATCTAATCGCCATTAATATATTTTGTTCATTTTTTATATGCTGTTTAATCTTAGGTTTTAATAATAATATTTGTTTAATTAGTTTTGCTGCATGATAGATTTGTGTCACTTTGTTTTGCACCAATAATACATTACCAAACATACCGCTGCCCAATAATTTTAAAAATAGGAAATTGTTTTTTTCAACAATTGGATATTCATTTAGTTTAATACGTTGGTAAAATTTCTGCCTTTGCTCTCTTAGATATACTTTCCAATTGGTTACTCGTAAAGGTTGAAATGATTTACCTAATTGGTCATAGTTCAGTTTGGTTCTTTTAATTTGCTTTTCGGCCACCATTATTGTCTTTTTTGAAGTTTTCCCTTTCTCCTGTATTCTTGGGATTTAAATCTTTTTCTTCGCTCTGTGATTGCTGCCTAATAAAACTAATTACACACTAAATATAAACACCTCTTTGCAATATTATCGTAATAATATATTTTGCTGATTTAACGTGTTAATTGCTAACAAACATGTGTTTTTTGTATTTATCCAAATTAAAAAAAAAAAAAAATTGTTAAACTGCCTTTATTATTTATAAATTATATCAATTTTAAAGAAAATGAAATTAAACCAAAACCTTATTTTCGCGTCCTCCACGAAAAACAAAAAACTAAGTTTAGCTTCCTGTCATTTTAGTTTTTCGGTTATGCTGACAACACACACACTGAAAAGAAATAGAATGGCAACTAGGCTGTCTATATTTTGACAATTAGCTTTTATACCTTATGGTCGCAATTCGCCTGAATTACGCGAATAACATAATGAGCCCAATTTTAATATTATTATTTTTCTGATTATTTATGTCTATTTTGACATACAAGCGCCTTTGTTTACTTCCACTTGCTGCTGTAAGATGAAGTATTGCAATCATGTCAAATGTTCGATATCGACTTTTCAGCGGATATATACTTTTTTTAGAATTTGGGCTCAATTTTCTTTTTCACGTTTTCCCCTTGAAAGTAACCCTTCCCAGGGTGTTTTTATTTTCCACATACTCTATACAATATTACATGTGAGTAATATTGATACAACAGTGTGCTCTATGTGTATGTGCGCGTGTCAGTGTAATGACATGGCAAGGTCAAACCGTCATAACAATAACAAAAAGAAAGGATAATTTATAACTAGTGGCCTCATGTAGTGGAATCGTTTATTGTGATTCCTGAGGTATGTAGTAGTTGTCTTGAAGAGGGCGGAAGTTAGTGCTCGAATTATTAACACTGAATTTATAAAAATAGACTGTATTTGTACAATAATTTAAACGTGAGTAATGGTAACTATTAACAAGAAATACTTAGAAATAAATAGGAGATAAATAACTAATAATTTAGAATGATTAAAATAAATGAACTAAGATGCACAACTAAGGAAATAAGTATAAATAAAACCTGTATAGGGACGCGGAATTGCTGCTCGTATAATGATCTTGAAGACGTACTGAAGTATAATCATCCCCTCTTCCAATGGGGCGAAGTTTATATATCAGTGTTAGCAACACTCACACCAAGACATCTGTCCTAGTGTGCGACCTTGGTTAGTTCGGTGACCAGCGATTTAGGTCAGTGGCCAGCTTATCGGTGATTGCTTTGATGTAAAGTATTGACCCTTGGTTTTGTTTGTTTGGCCGCGGCCTTGTCTTGAAGACAGCGGCCGGCTAGGCCACTAGTTATAAATTATTCTTTCTTTTTGTTATGTGTTGTGAAGGTTTGACATTTCTATGACCTTGCCATGACATCAGCATAACTCAAAATTAGGGAAATCACAGAAAGTTCAAGTTGATACTTTTAGTTTAAGTGCTTAGCGTAGGTTCCGGCAATAAGGTTTCAGTCAAAATACATGAACCGGAAATGCGACTTTTTCTTTTTTGAGTTTTTGGCAATTTTCTCGAAAATCAGCCACAAATGATCTTCTATAAACGCTAATACTAACTACAAAAAAATATAAAGTAAAAAATATAAAGAGCTGGAGAGGGTCCTATAAAGAAAAAGTCTAAGGGCAGCACAGCTGGACTCGAACCCGGGTCCTACGCGTAGGAGTCCAGTACGCTAACCACTGAGCTAATATACGAATTACTGTAATGATGAATTATACTGAGTTAGTATACGAAGTTTCCCTTGTTACTTAATGTAGTTGATAATATATTAGAATATAACTAATATCATAATAGGTTGTATCAAGAATTTTAATTTTGTTTGAACAGTTTGAACTGTCCACTTACAAATTATTATCCTTTATATTTTTTATTTTCTCTGACTTCTAATAAGAGGAAGTATTGTAATCGCGTTAAATTTTCTATATCGAGTTTTCACAAGTAACTCGACTTTTTAAGGTCTCCTCATGACGTAAGACATTCTTCTTCTTTTTCCGGCGCTACAGACCTTGGCCTGCTTAATACGTGTGTAGACCACTGAGCCCTATAGTTGGCTAAACGGTTGCTGACTTCTATGCTGCTCTAGACAGAACACACGATATCTAGCCAGCTAGTTTTGGGACGCTCCAAAACAAATTGCCGTCAGGCAAGCCTTGACCCTTCATGGGCTGTTGCGCCATAGGTTTAGGTTTGATCTAGTTGGTATCTACTGGCGTACAATGTAATCATATTCAATTACTACATGCCATATATGTGCTAATCAATCTTTGCCCCCTTATTTATTTTTGGGGAAACTGAATATGGAGTAAAAACAAATTCCAGATTTATAGAAAATGAACTTCAGTAGAAAAAGTTATGGTACCAGACCAAACCTGGAAATGCAGCTTTACAAAATGTATTTTTCATTTTTCCACGAAAAAGGCTCCAAAAATTTTTCCATAAACTTGGTAAAGACAGTAAAATATCTTTTACCTTTATTCTATTATAATTAATTTTTATGAAGTTTTTGTGGGGCAGATCAACTTAAGGCTCCTCTGGAGATATTAAAGGTAACACAAATTTAATTTAATTTGTGAACAAAAATTCTGTTTTATTTTTAATGAAAATGTATGTCAACTTCAAATGTGAAAATTGCCATAACAAGAAGGCCGCGTGATTATTTCATAATAGGTAATTTTTAATTTCTTTTACTGTCTCTAAAATCAAATGGGTCTCTAAATTAATATAGGTCAGGTCACTAAAACTTTTGCCCGCATAAAAGAGAAATAAAAGTTTGTGAACAACTTGCAGCACATTGTCGCTTATCCTCCTTCTCTCACTCTCTCTCTCTCTCTCTATATATATATATTTTAGTTTTAAGTTCATTTATATAAAAGTTTCGTACAACCATTTAATCTTAACAAAAAAGTTTTCCCCTACTACCCAATGTAGTTTGTGATGGGAAAAACGGGATGGGAAAGCTGTTATTATCTGAACTTGGGTTTTTCCTTTTTATTTGATAGAAATAAACATAATATATATTTTTCTTAGAATATTTCCCCCACGGCTATTAATGAGAACTTTATTGGCCATTTAAGATCCTAGATGTGTGTGTGTGTTTGTGTGTGTTTTTTGTATGGCCTTCTGAATTAGATTAAGTGTCCATGTTTCATTACGACCGCTGCATTTGATGTTGTAAAATTGCACGACAGTATATAATCTGTAATATAAATATAAATAACCTCTTCATCTACCACATACCTTCATTTCTGATGATATAGCTCATATAGTTAGCAACTCTCTCTGTTTAGTACATATTTTGTGTTTAGTTTGTTTTATGGAAATTATATCTAACACCGATTAACAATTTTTTTTAATTTTGTAAGTAATTTAATTTTTTTTTTTGTCTTCTGGTATTTAATAATTGCCCAAACTATTTCTTTATTATTATTATCTATATTAAGATTATGATGATGATGATTATTATTATTATTCCTTTTTGTTTGATTGTTGTACAGATCCCTGAAGAAGACAATAAATTTGTCGAAACGTTGGACAAGATTTTAAAAAAAAATGTAGATTTCATTGACCGCACCTCGAGATAAAAGTGATACTTTTAACATTTAACATTCCAGGTTTAAAGTAATCGTTTCCAGGTTTAAAGTAAATCGTATACAGTTGCTTTCGAGAAAATGAAAAAAACTATTCTGTAAAATCGCACATTCAGTTAACTCGACTTTCACCCGTTTGGAATTCTTTTAGCAATTCTTCTTAATATTAAGCAGATTGTTATAACCAGACAGTGTACTTGAAGAGATACGTTAGAGGAAAGTTTAACTTTACTATCCCAGAACGTTACTACTCCCAGAATCATCCCAAAAATTAGAAAATTTCTCAGAAAAATTAAAAATGATATAAAGATTCATTTTTTTATGAAAAAACTGAAAAACAAACTGTTCCTTTCGGCAAATTAACATTCCCGGTTGATGGATTGTTGTTGATCGAAAATTTCGTGTCAAAAACTGTGTTGATGATACCTAAACCCCGTAATACCGATTATTTGGATGTGTTTCATTGAAATGGAAATTGTACTCTTCTCAGCCCAAATGTAATGCTTACATTGAAAAGGTATTAAGAGGCAGATGGATTTGCTTAGTCTAAATTATGCCATCTGGTTTACATCTTTAGCCAGGCAGATGGGAGATTAAAGTGAAGTCTGTTTTAGGGATGAGGTGAAGAGATCTTTTAGCCCATCATTGGCCCGCCCAGTAATTGGACTTTACTCTATTAACAAACATCTGCACTTAGATTAAGGTATTAATTAAAGTGGAATAGTGAGAGAGCGACAAGAGAGATTGTACTAGTTCACCAACTAATATCCTTGTAGTAGATCTACTTAAGGTTGTTTAATGAGAATTTGCTTCCATTATTTGGTAAATGTTCTATATTTTTAGTACATTAAACTTAAAAGTACCTAATTCAAGTTTTTAATGCCTTGATTTTTACTTTCTCCTACTCCTAGTAAAAAGAAGTATTGTAATCGTGTCAAATTTTCGATATCGAGTTTTCACCGGAAATATCCGTTTTCAGGTCTCCTGAGTCCAAAAGTGGTTTTTAGCAAATGGTGTTTGTGTGTGTTTATGTGTGTGTGTGGTGTTTATTTATGTATGTATGTATGTATGTATGTGAACTGCATAGCTCAAAAACGAAAAACTGTAGATAGTTGAAACTTGATATTCCGTTTAGGTATCACCATGGGATCTGACAGTATCTTATCTGTCAAAATTCCTCAACCGGAAGTACCATTTTGCTAGTTTTTTTTTACTTTTTTACGATTTTCTCAAAAATGGCTCCAACGATTTTCTTGAAACTTCAACATCAACTACACATACAAAGAGCTACAACTTTTATTTGCAACATTTCCCTGGCAAAATTTATTTAAGGGCAGCTATGGTGGAAGGGTGGGGTTAGGTTTTCATCTAAAGTGCTATTTCAGTTTATTGGACAATTCTGTCATCTAAATAATGTTAATTATAATTAAATATATTGTTGAAATTCCGAGTTTGCCAAAAAATTGGATGACCAGAAGTGCATTTACTTCACCACTTTGCTAAATGAATTTTTCACTTTTTCGCGTTTTTCTCAAAAATGGCTCCGATGATTTTCTTGAAACATCTTATATAAACGACACATACAAATATGTACAACTTTTATTTAAAACATTTCTCTGGGAAAATTCATTTAAGGGCACTTTTAGGGGAGGGGGAGGGGTTATGTTTTTTCTCTAAAGTGTTATCATAGTTGATTATACAATTCTATCATCCAAAAAATTAATTATAAATAAATAGATGGCCAAAATTACGAATTTCAAGGAAATTAGTAAACAGTTACATCTCAATTTTCGATTAATTTCATTAAATTTGTTACACTAACTATAAAATTTGTCAATTATAATTTTGAGATACTGGAGTAAGAGAAAGTTGTGTGAGTGTTTCACCCCAGATTTTTTTTTTTTTTGCAACGAAAGAGAATGCTGTAGAATCTAATTGATTTTTTTTTTAATACTTCTTACTCTCTCCTACTGTAATTAAGAGTAAGTATAGCAACGAGCGTGTCAAATGTTGTGAAATTGAGTTATTACCTTACCGTAAATACATGTTTTTTGAGGTCCCCTGAGTTACGAAATGAAATGTTTTTAGGTATGCCCAGTGTGTGTTTGTGTGTTTATTTTGTTGACAAACTATTTCAAAAACTAAAAACACCCATGAAGCTGAAAACTTGGTGTATACCGTTTAGGTACTACCATCGCATTTGACTTCGAAGTTTTGGGGCCAAATCCATCGACCGGAAGTATATATTGTTTTCAGTTTTTCACATAATTTCCATGAAAATTGCTTCAACACTTCTATTTGAAAGATTTTCCCGGAGGGGAAATTTATTTTTTGAGGGGGAGGGGGATGTTTCGGAGGAACATAACTACCAACGTATAATCAAGGGAGGACTGCTACCTGGCAGCGTAGGGGTATTATCCACTCACCACTGCCACCTCTATATTTATATTAAGAACAAATGAGTAAAATTTGCTGTTTAAAAAAAATTTGTCTCTTTATACGTAATTATTAATAACATTAATAAGAGAAAGGTCGTGTCATTTTTTTTCTCACTATACTTATTTTTTTTTGCTTATACTTATAAGTTTAAATATATGTATACGAATATATAATATATATAGAAAGCTGGAAAAAATACGTGAAAAAAATATTAATAATTAAAACATCATTAAAAAAGAAATATAAAAATCATTGAAAAAGAAATATAAATGAAAAAGAGTAAAAGTAAAAACGTTATTCTTTTGTGTTTAAAAAAAACAAAACAAAAAACTGATAATTAAAAAAAAAGATTGATAAAGAATAAGAGAAACAAGGCAAATACACTAATGAATCTGTGAAAACGAAATTGTTTGCAAAGCCTATGCTTCATATTGTTTTAAATATTTTAAGAAATTTTTAATGAGCGTTATTATTATTATTATTATTATAATAATAATGAAAGTGCTTAGGTATGTTTAAATCAATATTTATAACTACTTAGTTTAATTAAATATTTTTTGTAATTTTTTTTTTTAATACATTTATTGATATTTACAACTGTGTATATATAATATAATAAGCAAAAATGATGATAAGAAAATTATTCAGTAATAATGTCCCCTTAATGTTTACTTAGGCAGTTTGTTGTTGAAAGAAGTAAGTCTCGCGGCCACAGGTGTTTCAGACGGCAAGGAGGACTACCTGGAATGTGGGAAGAGGTCAGTTGTAGCCCGAGACGATTAGGATGAAGGAGGAGAGATTCTTGGAATTTCTTTTGTAACGGGAAGATATCATTTCTATGATGAAAAGGATTTTTAGGCCGTTGTATAAGTTCAGGTTGGATATGTAATACGAGAGCTTGGGGTGATTTTGCAGAGGATTTTGGATTGGAAGAACTGGATTCTTTTTGAATTGGTCAGCTTGGTTGAGCCTCCCAAACTTTAAATGTCTTAAGAGTCTTCAATCTTTTCTTTATTATTATTATTATTATTATTATTATTATTTTTCATATGTCCCCCTAACCAGGAAGAGACATCTCCCTTCTCTGCAACATTTCCAGAATTATTCCCATAAGAAATAAGAATGTGGGCAGTTTCTATGGAGGATATATCCCTCATCCAACACCTGTATAGGTATCCAGGCTTCTCTGGATGATAAATAGCACTGTCTGTTGAGTAGATATATCAGAATCACCTCCATCTCCCCCAAACAAAATGTGCAGGTACTATCACTTACTAAGTCCAGATTGCATCAGGTCTCCCACTCCTCTCTTCAATTCTGAGTCTGCAATCTGCCCGGTGAGGAAATCCGTTCAGCCACAGTAAGCCTATCTCTGGTCTATATCTTTTTAGCACAACACAAAGAAATAGTTACACAGAAACGACCTTTTTCTCGCTGGTATCTACTGCCCAACTGTGTGGTAGATAGTATACCAAAGTTTAAATAAAATCCTTGAAGGCATTTTTGAAAAATCTCGATAAACTGAAACGAAAAAAAAAATTGCTTAAAGTCGTTTCATTCAAGTTTGAACTTCCGCTATTTTTCGTTTTTGAGATTTTTGATATTTTGTTCTCACAGACGCGCAGACACACATACTCATATATGCTCACGTAGAGACTATTTGCTAAAAATAATTTTTTTAACAACCCAAATCTCAAAACAATATATATTTCCGGTGGAAACTGATTCTTATAAAATTCTCGGTTAACCAAGAATTGCGACATTACAGAAATAGATTTCCGAGTTCATTATTATCAGGAAACGGCCTCAAAACGATTTTCCATAAAATTCCATTTTTATTTTTCCAGAATAATTGATTTTATGGAAAATTTGGGATTTATAGCATTATTGGGACTTGAAAGAAATGTTGTCTTCTGGATTACAATATATAATCATATTCAATTACGAGCTTTTTCTGTTGCTATGATCAACATGTACTCCCACTATCATAGTATTTAATGACGATTAAATTGCAATAATTTTCAGGACGATTTATAAACTTTTAGTGAAAATTCTAAGTTTGAGGGAAATTTTGTTATTGTTGTTGTTGAAATCAGAGAAGATCATCTTGCAATCAGAGAAAATCATGATGTGGTTGTTTTATACCAGATTTTATTACTTTCTCTTACTCCTAGTAAGAGGAAGTATTGTAATCGTGTCAAATTTTCGATGTCGAGTTTTCACCGGAAATATCCGTTTTGAGGTCCTCTAAGTCCAAAAAAGTGGTTTTTAGAAAATGGTCTGTGTGTGTATGTATGTATGTATGTATGTATGTGAACAGCAAAGCTCAAAATGAAAAACCGTAGAAAGTTGAAACTTGATATTCCGTTTGGTTATCACCATGGGATCTGACAGTAGGTTATCTGTCAAAATTCCTCAACCAGAGTACCACTTTACTAAATGTTTTTTTTCACTTTTTGCAATTTTCTCAAAAATGGCTCCAACGATTTTCTTTAAACTTGGTGTATCAACTACACTTACAAAGATCTACAATTTTTATTTGAAACATTTCTCCGGCAATATGCATTTAAGGATGTTTTCAGGAGAGGGGGGTGGTGGGTTGTCCTCTAAAATGCTATTTCAGTTTACTATACAATTCTATCAGCTAAACAATATTAATTACAATTGAATGCGTTGTTCAAATTCCGAGTTTGAAAAAAATCGGATGATCGAAAGTGCGTTTTTACTAAAATGTATTTTTCACTTTTCTGGTATTTTTTTTACTTTCTTGCAATTTTCTCAAAAATGGCTCTGACGATTTTCTTCAAACATGGTATATCAACTACACATCCAAAGATCTACCACTTTTATTTAAAACATTTCTCTAGGAAAATTCATTTAAGGGCACTTTTGGGGGAGGAGGGAGTTAGTCTGGTGAAGTGATACAGTAAACATCGTGTCTGACAGTTTAGTTCACTTAATAAGGTTTTAGGTGGAATACATCGATAAAAATTTGCAAAAACAAAATTTGAATTGTTTTCAGCAATTGCTGAAAGTTTAAAAAAAAATTTATCGAGCGGCTTTTCGAAAATTAAAGAAAATATCTCACTGAATTAAATTAAAAAGAATACATGTACAGGTATGTCTGTATGAACTTATTAGTTATATGGAGTGGGGTATCGATACGTCATTGTGTACTGTAGCATAAATATTATATATGAACTATAGAGGATTATTTCTGTATGTTACAAGCCACGTCATAAGAAAACAAAGCTTACTTCTAACAAAAATATAAATATTGGTTCTGTTATCGATACTGTATTATTTTCAAGTTCAAGTTCATTTTAAAATAAACCAGTTCATTATAATTTTATTTTATTTTTCACACTTCTTTCATATTGCCTGCCATGGATGCACATGCACTTAAAAGTTTATTACAAACATTTAAAGACGAATTAAAAGAAGAAATGAAATCAGAAATAAATGGAGAACTAAATAAATTTACAGATAACTTTTCTACGGATTTCAAAGAGGTTTTTAAAGGTATGCAAGTTACATTAAACAATCAAGAGAAACGTATTGATTTTTTGGAACTTGAAGTTAGAAGAAAGAATATAGTGATATATGGAATAAAAGATGAAGACGAAAATAGAGTTTGTCTAGAGGCAAAAATATTGTTTGGTTCGAAATGAACTGAAAATAAATATAAAAGATGAAGAAATAGACTTCATTAAAAGAATTGGCCCTGCTGCAGTAAACAGTGATAGACCAATTATTGTAGGTTTTACAACCTGGAAAAAGAAATTAGATATCTTACAAAAAAAGAAAAATTTACGGGATACCAATATTTTTCTGACAGAAGATTTCCCTCCAAAAATTCTCCAGATTCGACGTAATTTGAAAGACGAATGAAAAAAGCTCGAGATGAAGGCAAATTTGCAGTTATCAAATACGATAAACTAATAATAATTGATAAGAAGATGAACAGTAAAAAACGTGAACTGAGTGAATCGCCCGAGAAAGGAAAACGTGGAAACTCAGAGAGGTTACCATTAGATAAGAAAAATAAGATAACAGAAATGAAAAGACAGAATTCTATTGAAAACTTTTTAGTGGAGAGGCGCCGCTCACACAGCCTTGACAAATCACAAGGGAGTAGAGACTAGGAATTATTGGAAACTAGGCCTATACATGGAAAGACATTGGACTCGGAAACGGAAATAAGATCTATGACTACTTATGAAACATCGACTAACTCAACTACTCCCCTAGAGCGGCTGGTCACCAAGAGGGTGAATGACCTTTTCCTCCCAGGAAAATATTGTAAAATTAATTTACCCAAAACTAATTTTATTCATAATTCTAAGTTAACAAATGAAAACATTAATAAAATAACAATGAAGAAATTAAAAATAGAAACATTAAATGTACGATCTCTTATTTCAGAAGATAAAATATGCAAATTAGAACATACTTTAGAAAACAATTGTATAGAGATCTTGGGATTAGCGGAAGTAAGACGGAAAGGAGAAAAATTAATAGAAAGGAAAGGCAATTATATTTTTCTGCATTATGGTGAAGTTTCAGGCAAAAATGGCAGAGGATTTATGATTCATAAAAAACTAAAAGGAGATATTTTAGAATTTAAGCCAACTTCTGATAGAATAGCGTCACTCAGCATAAAAAGCAAACATGTGATCCTCCGTATCATTCAAGTTTATGCTCCTACTAGTGCCTCTTCTGATGAGGAAATTGAGCAGTTTTATGACCAATTATTTGAAGTAACTATAGTGAAGAAAGAAGCCCATAAGGAAATTCTCATAGTAATGGGAGACTTCAATGCACAGGTTGGCAATAGAAAATCAGAGGAAGAGCAGACTATGGGCCCGTATGATATGGAAAAAGAAATGAGAGGGGTTACAGAATGCTGAGGTTCTGCCAAGAAACTGAGTTAAAAATAATGAAGTCCTTTTTTAAGAAAAGAGCTGGTCTCAAATGGACATGGATATCCCCAAATGAAAAATACAGAGGTGAGATTGATTTCATTTTGACTAAACATGAACAGAATATCTTTCATGATCTAGGGGTAATCTCCAACTTTCCCTTTCATTCGGACCATAGATTGCTTGTAGGAAAATTAGTTATTCCGACCCGTTTTAAAAACAAGAAATTTAAAACACTTTCCTCCTTTTCTAACGTGAACGAAGAAAGTTTTCTAAACAAAATTGAAGAAGAAGTTAATAAATGGATTTTGGAGAAGAAAGAGCTTCAAGAAAACTATAATTGGCTGGAAGATACAATTAAGAGAGCTGCAAGAGAATCATCTGATAAAGCTACGAGAAATAAATGCAATAAAAAATTAAAAAATGAAACACTAGAGCTTATTAGAAAAAGGGACATTTTAAGAAGAAAGATAAATAAAACACAGAAAGAGAAGATAGAAATGAGTGTTCTTTGTAAAAAGCGCAAGTTTAACATCAGGAAGGACATAAATGATTATAATGAGAAGCTAGTGGAAAATATAATTGAGAAACATATGTCAGTGAAGAAGTGAAGAAGAATGTTATCGCCAGGGAAAGCATGGATGTCTGCACTGAAAGATAAACAAGGAGTTATGCGTAGAAGCAGAGAAGGAATTATTTGGGTGGCCTCAAATTTCTACAAAGAATTATATAGTGATCCCTTTAGAGTCACAAACAGATGGCTGCTATCTCATCTGGATGATTCCAATATTGAAGATTTTTTGGAGATCTCCGAAACTGAAGTAAGTGCTGTAATAAAATCTCTAAAAAATGAAAAATCCGCTGGAAGCGACGAATTGATAAATGAATACATAAAATTAGCTTCCCCAAGCATTACAGGATGTTTAACATTTATCTTTAATCAGATTATGAGGACTACAAAAGTTCCTGATCAGTGGTTAGTTTCAGACATGATTTTACTGTATAAAAAAGGTGATCCCATGGGCATAAAGAATTATCGCCCTATTAGGCTCTCTTCTAATATAAGCAAAATCTTCGCAAAAGTTATTCACAGTCGAGTGAAAAAGAATGTAGAATTCAACCAGCCTATCGAACAAGCGGGATTTCGGCCTGATTTTTCTACGATGGATAATTTACTGGTGGTTAATCATATTATAGAGAAAAGTAGAGAGTATAACATTGATGTATATTTAGCTCTGGTCGACTTCACAAAAGCATTCGACCTTGGTAAACATGATGCCATTTATAGAAGTTTGGCAGAATAAGGAGTGAGTAGAGAATACATTCATGTTTTAAATTATTGGTATGATAATAGTAAGGCCAGAGTAATATTAGATAGAGCAGGCACTTATTTTCCATTGCAAAGAGGTGTGAGACAGGGCGACCCCCTTTCGCAAATTTATTCAACTGCATCTTGGAACAAGTGTTTAGAAATCTCCATTGGCAAGATAAAGGTTTAAAAATAAATGGCGTTAATATTAGTAATCTGCGTTTTGCAGATGATATTATCTTGATTGCCAAATCTGCAAATGAATTACAACAAATGCTCGAGGAATTGGACAATGCTGGAAAACATTCTGGACTTGTCATTAGTCAGGAAAAAACGGTACTCCTAACTAATACCAGCAAATCAGATATTTTTCTTAATGGGAAGAAGTTGGAATGGTCCACAGAAACAATCTATTTGGGACAAACAATATCCTTTAGAGACAATTTTAGCAAAGAAATAGATCGCAGGATATCTCTCTCCTGGAAAAAATATTGGTCTCTAAAGTATATATTTAAGAGTAAATTGTCCTTAAGTCTAAAACGTCTGACCTTTAATAAGTGTATCCTACCTTGCATGACTTACGGCGCTCAGACATGGCCTGTGACGAAGAAAAATATGGAAAAGCTAAAAGTAACGCAAAGGGCAATTGAAAGGAGCATTCTGGGAGTAAGCAGGAAGGATAGACTCACTAATGAAGAGTTAAGGCGAAGGACAAAAGTGGAAGATGTTGTGGTCACAATTAAAAAATTAAATGGAAATGGGCCGGCCACATTGCAAGATTAGATGACGATCGCTGGACTAGGAGAATTTTAGACTGGCAACCCCTCGACTGCTATAGAAATAGAGATAGACAGCCGTTGAGATGGAGGGATGAACTTGTCCAACAAGCAGGAATCTTATGACAGCGTACAGCTCGGAACAAGCATTCTTGGTCTAAACTGGGAGAGGCCTTTGCCCAAAAATGGGCCTAGTTTCCTAATTTTTCCAGATTATAACTTTTTTTTTTGGTAGTATAATTAATATGTATTTTGATTTTTTGTTTAAAGTATTTTTTTACATTTCTAGTTGTTTATTTTTTTCTTTTAAAGTAGTTTAATTATTTTATTTCATTGCATTTTATTCCACTAAGTTTGGTGTATCATAAAGAAATTTCTTTTGTAATTCTTTGTAAATAGGAAACTAATAAAAGGCTTTATTATTATTGGGGAGGAGTGGGGTTAGATTTCCTCTAAAGTGCTATCATACTTGATTATGCAATTCTATCATCCAAACAAAATTAATCAGAAATAAATAGATGGCCAATATTCTGAGTTTTAAGAAAATTAGTAAACCGGAAGTGCGCTTTTACTATACTGTTTTTTTTCCAGTTTTCGGCAAATTTTAGTAAATTTGGCACACAAACTATAAAATTTGTCAATTATAATTTTCAGAACTGGAGTAAGAGAAAGTTGTGTGAGTGTTTCACACCAGATTTTATTTTATTGTACATTTCATTAAAAAAGAAGTTACTCTTGTTGCCATGGTTCTGGTGTTGTCAGCATTAAACATAATATATAATATGCGGGTACCTTCATATCTCAAACGAGTCACGTCAATTTACATCATTTAACCACCATTTTGTTTTTTTTTTTTTATAAAAATTTATATATTTAATTTTTTAATATTCTCTAACTGCTGTAAGAGGAAATATTGTAATCGTGTCAAATTTTCAATATCGAGGTTTCACCGGAAATACACGTTTTGAGCACCCCTTAGTCAGAATTAATGGTGTTTATTTCAACTTATTAAATAATATTGTAACATTCTAAATAATAGAATTCAATATGATGCTTATATTCCGAGTTTGAAGAAAATCGGTTGACTAATAGTGCGTTTCTAATGACCAATTTTCTAAAGGTTTTTTGAGATTTTCATAAAAAAAACGGCTCCAACTGTTGTCTTTAAACTTAGTTAATCGATTACACACACAAAGTGCTTCAACTTTTACTTTGAAATATTACTCCATTCAATTCTAAATATTTAATGGTTCAATCGCTCACTTTCCATTATGCAAATAAAACAGTAAGGAAAAATGAAAGAGAAATTGTTGAAAAAATTACTCACTGTTATGTAATTCTGATGGAATTCATATCTTCATATTTCATTTTTGGATTTCAGCATTAATGAAAATGAATTAAAAACATTCTCTAGCCCCACGAAACTTCAAAAAAGAAAAAAATTTCTTTTCCACTCCAATACCAGCTGGTGACAAAAAAAGAAACCAATTTCTTCTTGGTTTCTTTTGTGTGTGTGTGTGTGTGTGTGTGTGTGTATTTTCCGATCTAATATTGGACGTTTTAATGTTGATAAAAGTTATAATTCTTCTGTGTTTACCTATTGTTAAAGGTACGCGCCGATTGTATTTATTCTTTGCCTTCTGTAATTGTTTATACTATTCTATTACGTTGATATTAAGGTTTGTTTGTATGTGCAAAAAGGCGGAAGGAAATAAGAAGTGCTCTTCGTACTTTTGTCGTCATCAGCTAGAGAAAAATAAGTGGGTAAAGATAATATGTGTTATATATATATATATAATATATATATATATATATGTTGAAAAAGAGAGTACCTCGTGTGTGGCGAGGGAGGAGTGTTTATATAAGTTATTGTAAAGACGAGAAATATTTTGTTCAAATAAATGATTTTTCACCTCCCCTATCTTAAATAATATTATATATCTTGTCAATAGAATATCCGCTCAATGTCCTAGAGATAAATGGTAAAAAAAATAGCTTGGAGAAAATGATGTCATTTTTTTGCGTACGTTATTTGTAAACATTGCTTATTTTCTCACAAAGTGGATATTCTCACACTCTAACACCCTCTTAAGTTCAATTCTCTTCACTTTCACTCTCTCTTAGATTTCTTTTTTTTTTTTTTTTTTTGCTACTGCTGGCAAATATGTGCTTTATCGTGTCATCAATTTTCTATTTTTCTGCGTCATTTCATCCGGCAAACTGCTTGTGCTACTGTTGTTACTTGCTGCTGCTCTTATTACGTTGTCATGGTTTCCTCTGGTCAAAATCTTTATAATAAATAAAGTTGTGATTCTTTCTTATCTGTGTTTTTTGTTTGTTTGTGAGTCTGCCTGTCTGTTTCTAAGTACCATTACGTCTGAAGTGTTAAAAAAGATTTCGTTTAGTAAAAGTATTCTTCCAGTTATCAAGATGCAATCTGCAGACGGAACTTTTCTAGGCTATAAGATTGGCTATTATCTCTGGAAACCTATTTTTTTTTTTATTAAAATAATTACAATAAGGATGTTTTTACAATTTCAATATTCATTACAAAAATTAAATTATTTTAAATTAGATTAAAAATTCCATCAATCAATAATTTTAAACTTTATCAATGAAACAAAACTAGAAAGTCATTTACCACAAATTCATTCTCCAACACTTTGTAACAGACTGACTGACTAACTTGCAAACCTTGCTTTGCTCCTATAGTGGAAGAAGAAATGAAAGAAAGTGATAGTTTTGAAAAATAGTTGAGAATATTTTATAGTTTGAAAAATAGAATTTTGTTAATATTTTAAATGTATGTTAGTGCAGTGAAAAGAGTCAGGTACTGTAATTTAAGGTCATTGCTATTAGGGAAACAAAGGCACAAGAATCCGTTAAATTAATACAATGCCACTTGGCCAACTGCTTTGTAAGAGAAGGCATACTTTCGGACAGTTGGTTGTAGACACCGAAGCAGAACACTTGTTTTTCGCTCTCTTAGCATCAGTGCATATTAATAAGTCTATACATTCTTGCAAATAACTTGTAGTTATTATTTTAATAGAATATATTTATTGTTAGCAGTGGTGACTACTTTCTTATTTCTGATATTTCTCTCTTAAACATATATACTTACAAGCCCTTTTACAAAACCGCTCACGCCATAAGCTAGTAGTACACAAACACACAACATCACCAATAACATTGCACTGCCTTTATATACCAAGTTAAAACAATCTAGAAAGTTCAAAGGCTTAACGACTTATTTCCACTTCTAGAAGATTCTCTCCAATTCGAAATGATTCTTACGGTTTTTATTTACATTTTAGAAGTTTCTAGAAAGCTTCAAATTATCTAAAAACTCTTTTGTTTTACATTAAATATAAAAATATAATAATTTAAATTTATTTTTAGATTATAAAAACACATTTTTACTTTCTTTTACTTCTAGTAAAGAGAGGGAGTATTGAGATCGTATCAAATTTTCGAAATGGAGTTTGCACCGGAAATAGATGTTTTACGTGACCTCGTAAAACAAAGAGGTCACGAAAAAGTGGGTTTTAGACAATGGTCTTTGTCTGTGTGTCTGTTTGTGTGAACAAAACATCTCAAAAACTAAAAAAATCACAGGTAGATAGGGCTCAAGCTTAGTTTTCCGTTTAGATACTACCACCAGAATCTGAGACGAAAGTTGTTTTGGGGGGGGAGAATCCATCAACCGGAAGTGCGGCTTTACTGAACCTCCCTCCCCCCCCCCGTTTATCACATTTTTCTCCGAAAAACCGCTCCAATGATTTTCTTTAACATCTGGTATTTTATCCGTCCTAGCATGCATATTCATTTTCTTTCTGACCGGTTTCGGATTTTCATCCATAGTTAGAGCAAATTCACTAAGTTCGTGAACAGAGTTCACTTAAACGTAATGTTCCTGTTACACTCACACTTGTTGGTTTGTTGGTTGTATATAATTATGTGGGGAGGTTATAAGGTTATGTTACTATGTGTGTATGTTTAATGACAAAATGGAATTATTATACTCGTAAATTATGATTAGACATTAGAAAATAGTGTATAATAAATAGCATGTTTTGAAGAATACTTTATAATTAAATTTTAATAGTGTTGTTAAGTATGCTCAGTGTTTTATCAAGTCATTTATGTTGGGGGTGGGGGATAAGTTATTTCAGGAATATACTATACTAATAAGAATAGATAAACTTTGAAGAAAGGCGATGCAGAGTTTATGGACAGTCAAAAGCTTGTACAAATAATAAATGAATGTAAAATCCAAGCAAGGTTAATACAAGAAAATATTTGTAAGTAAATTGATATGTAAGAAGGTTGGCAGGAAACGGAAATTGGATATGATATTAAAATAAATAATAGAGAAAATCAAAACTGTATTCTTTTTTATTTATTATGCTTATTTCTAAACATCGTATAAATAACTTAATACTTTTATAGGAAACATTTCCCCTGGGAAATTGAGTGTGGTGGGGGGGGGGGGTGAAAAATATCGTTAAGCTTTCCTGTAAAGTACAAGTTTAGTACAAAGTTTTAGATTTCTGTTTAATTAATTTATTTTAATATAAAATTAAAGTAAATCATTATCCTTCAATTAATTTGGAAATATTTAGTATATACAATAAGAAAATTAAAGAAGTTTATTTGAATCTAAATTTATTTTAGAATTACGTTGAATTTCAACTTTACTATTCCTGTTTTTACTTTCCCTTACTCCTAGTAAGAGGAAGTATTGTAATCGTGTCAAATTTGCGATATCGAGTTTTAACCGGAAATATCCGTTTTGAGGTCCTCTGAGTCCAAAAAAGTGGTTTCTAGAAAATGGTCTGTGTGTGTGTGTATATATGTATGTAAACAGCATAGCTCAAAAACGAAAAACCGTAGAACATTGAAACATGACATTCCGTTTAGGTATCACCATGGGATCTGACAGAACGTTATCTGTCAAAATTCCTCAACCGGAAGTACCACTTTACTAGTTGGATTTTTTACTTTTTTTCAGTTTTCTCAAAAATAGCTTCGACGATTTTCTTAAAACTTGGTATATCAACTACACATACAAAGAGCTACAACTTTTTTGAAACATTTCTCTGGGAAAGTTCATTTAGGGCAGTTCGGGGGAGGGGTGGTGTTAGCTTTCCATCTAAAGTGCTATTTCAATTTATTAGACAGTTCTGTCATCTAAATAATATTAATTAGAATTGGATTTGTTGTTGAAATTCCGAGTTTGAAAAAAGTCGGATGACCGGAAGTGCGTTTACTTTACCAATGAACTAAATGATATTTTCACTTTTATACGATTTTCTAAAAAAATGGCTCCGACGATTTTCTTGAAACTTCATATATAAACTAAACATACAAAGATGTAGAACTTTAATTTAAAACATTTCTCTGGAAAAATTCATTTAATGTCACTTTTAGGGGACGGGTGGGGTTATATTTTTCTCTAAAGTGCTCTCATAGTTGATTATACAATTCTATCATCCAAACAAAATTAATTAGAAATAAATAGGTGGCCTAAATGCTGAGTTTCAAGAAAATAAGTAAACCAGAAGTGCGCTTTTACTGAACAGTTTTTTCAGTTTCGACGAATTTCATTAAATTTGGTACACTAACTATAAAATTTGTCAATTATAATTTTGAGAACAGGAGTAAGAGAGAGTTGTGTGAGTGTTTCACACCAGATTTTTCACTTTGTCTGAATCAATATTGGCGAGCATATTAAATTTTTCTAAGTGAAAATATACATCGAAAAGACAAGTTTCGAAGTCCACTGAATAAAAAAAAATCTGGCGTGAAACATTCACACAACTTTCTCTTACTCCAGTTCTCAAAATTATAATTGACAAATTTAATAGTTTGGGTACCAAATGTAATGAAATTCGTCGAAAACTGACAAAACTTTTTAGTAAAAGCGCACTTCCTAATTTTCTTGAAACTCGGAGTTTTGGCCATCTATTTATTTCTATTTAATTTTGTTTGGATGATAAAATTGTATAATCAACTATGGTAGCACTTTAGAGAAAAACGTAACCCCATCCCTCCCCCAAAACTGCCCTTAAATAAATTTTTTCAAAGAAATGTTTTTTATAAAAGTTGTAGATGTTTGCGTGTTTATTTTATATATGCAGGTTCAAGGAAATCGCCGGAGAATTTTGGAGAAAATCGCGAAAACTGAAAACATTATTTACCAAAGTGGTAATTCAAAGCACTTCCGGCTATCCAATTTTTTGAAACTCGGAATTTCAACAACATATTTAATTTTAATTAACATTATTTAGATGATAGAATTGTCTAATAAACTGAAATAGCACTTTAGATGAAAACCTAACCCCAACCCTCCCTCATAAGTGCCCTTAAATGAATTTTCTCAGAGAAATGTTTCAAATAAAAGTTGTAGCTCTTTGTATATGTAGTTATTATGCCAAGTTTGAAGAAAATCGTCGGAGCCGTTTTTGAGAAATTACGAAAAAGTAAAAAAACCAACTAGTAAAGTGGTACTTCTGGTTGAGGAATTTTGACGGAATATCAAGTTTCAACCTTGAAGGGTTTTCGTTTTTGAGCTATACTGTTCACATACATCCACACACAGACACACACACACACACACACACACAGACCATTTGTTAAAAACCATTTTTTTTGGACTCAGGGGACCTCAAAACGGATATTTCCGGTGAAAATTCGATATCGAAAATTTGACACGATTACAATACTTCCTCTTACTAGGAGTAAGAGAAAGTAAAAATAAATAAATTGGTCTTCATACGAGAATAGTATAGCTCAAAAATTACATTTAAAAATATCAAAGGAAAATCAATCTTATTATTTCATTTAGACATCGTTAGCGAATCGAAATTGACGTCAATAAAAATCGGTAAACTGATTTTAATGAATGTTTGGCTTTTCACTACAGTTTCTGGAACTGTAGTATAATATTATTATGAACAGCAAAATACATATATTACAAAAATTCCGGTCAGAAGGGAAATTTGTCATTAGGTAGTGAGAAAAAAGTAAGAGAAAATCAATAATTTCCTCATTCACATTAGATTTTTTTTTTAAACTGAAGTTCCATATTTACTACTTCCTGTCATTTGTTTCTTTATATAATAAAAAAAAAAGCTTAAAATTTTTCAAATTTCCTAGAAAACTTCATTAAAATTTCTCTCTTGAAAAATTATATCAATTAAAATTTTCCTAATCTTCCTTTGTTTTGTGAACTTTCATCAATTGTCCAAAGTGGACAAATTTTCTCTTAAATTAACTTGTTTTTGTGATTTCTAGCTCTTATTAAAAAGGTCATTTCAAACTTAATTTTAGTAATAAATTTCCTATGTTACTATATCATATGGGAGAGGATTGATTATACTGCCTCCAAAATGAGTGGCAGTTTACATCACCTTTTACTTTCTGATTTATCGTTACGCCAATATCCACAACAGTAGCGATGATAATATAGACAGAAAGAACATTTTAAGGACTCAAAAGTGTCCTTTAACACTTTAAATTTTAGCCCTGCCAAAACGTCAGAAATATTTTAAATTCATTAACAGTACATTTGTGTAGCTGTCAAGTGAGTGATATGGCAGTTGTCTATTTAATATGCACCTAATGTGTTGCATTTGAGATCGATATATTGGTTATTGTTCCAGCGTTATACAGGGGTATAAATGAACATAATGCATTATTGCTAATTGCACTGTATAATACATAATGCACACACCACAGTTTAACTTTATTACCAAAGTGCAATTGACCAAGTTATTTTATGCTCAAAATAGAAATTATGGCTTTATTGAAAGGTACATTGAATAATTAATACCTTTCTAGTTTAATTCTGTTATGCAATAGTTAAATGCACTCATGAAATAGTTTAATGCATAAAGTGTGCAATTTTAGAGTTCACCCTTTAGACCTCCGTATTGTACTACCTCGATAATAATTTACTAATTTATTAGGCTGTGTTCTAAGAGTATAGAGAGGGGGTAACCTACGCATTTTCTCCACTCTCAGTCAGTCGCCATTTCAAGTTCGAATGAGTAAGTCATTTATACTACATAGATATAGGTCACAATGTAATACATATACAGTTCACGCCAGTTCGGTTGCCCTTAATTGTGAAAACCCAAGTTTGTTATTTCTGGTTTTCCTGGGTAGTGTTAATAAATTATGGTTGTTACTTCTGGTTGGTTTCCTGCCATGCAGCTTCTGGGAGCCCATTTAATTATTATTTACAATCATCAGCAGTGTGTGGATCAAGATTTAAGAAGAGTCAGGCACATAAGATTTATTTCCTTATTCCTTTGACTTTTCGATTGTGTCACACACTCACACACAAAGACATACACACATATACCGACTATTCGCTAAAACTAGAATTAAGTTTTAAAAATTAATAATTAAGTAGGTAAAAATAGTTACTTAGCTATTCTCGAGAAATCGCAAAAAAAAAAAACCTGACAAACTTATACCGTATATTGCACATCCTGTTGACGAATAATTGTGACCGAAACTTCCATGTCAGATCCCGCAGTGCTATCTAAAAGATTTCTTAACGAAATATTAAGAAGGACCTTCTTATGATTTTTCATTTTTTAGTAATTTTGTTTACATACAAAAATATCTACACGCATGAACGTTTTATTTTAATTAAATAAAACCGATCGTGTCTTTTTACGCAACTATTCTGTGCATAACAATAACATTCGATTCAATTTAATTTAAGGACTATATTAATTGGAACTGATTTAGATAATGACAAATACTTAGATTGAGAATAATTAGGGATCAGAATATAACCACACTTAAAGACAACCAATTTAAGGATTAGATAGATGTTTATAAATATATCACGTCATACTCTCTGTTTTTTTACAATAGCATTAGCCTCGTTTTTTGTGTGACGCTAACGGTCCCTCGTTCCCTTTACCAGCCAACCGTCCAATTTCTCATCTAAACTAATATTTTAAAACATAGTCAAAAATTCCTAAGTTTTCCTACTTCTTGCTTCCATTATATAGATACAGTTAGTATTCTAAACTTAAAAGAAATCGTTACAGACGTTTTCGAGAAATTAAAAAAAACAAAACTCAAAAACCTATTCTATAAAGTTGGAATTCAAAAATGGAAAAAATCCAGAGGCCCAAATTTGGAAAAATCCATTCAATCAAGTGGCATTTCCTGTAACCCGATTTTGATCAAAACCTTTAACGTCCAGCTCTCATTGGTAGCATTTAAACAGTTTGATCTTTCTTCAATTTTCCATTTTTTGAGTTATGCTTACCTCGCATACGCACACACAGACCAATTTCTAAAAACCACTTTTTGTTTGGACTCAGTGGACCTGAAAACGTGTATTTCCCGGGAAAACTTGATATCGATTTTTTTTTTTATTTAAGGCCTGTGGTCTTTGGTCATTTGTGCCAGGAGTGTTCTTGGGTGCACTACAGATCTCCGGACAGTGTTTTTTCGTTACAGAAACACTGCCCATCACTGGTTAGTGAGCTGTAGAGGCTCGTAGGAAGAGAAATATCGAAAATTTGACCCAATCGTAATACTTCCTCTTACAGGAAGTAAGAGAAAGTAAAAATATTTATCCATTAAAAAAACGTCGCTCTGAAAATCTGATATTATTATAAAATACTAATTATCATTTGAACTGGTAATTATTGTTTTAATTATCGACTAGCAAAATAATCTAAATATTAACGAGTTAATCATATTTATGAAAATTTAATATGTTAGTATAAGGCCGCTAATTTAATTTTTGCGATTTATATTGTTTTAATTAAGCAAACTGATTACAAAATTATGGGAAAGGTGTGAAATTAGCATGTTTACAAAAAATAATATCTCATCTCCTGCATTTTATCATAATTTAAATCATGGCCATTTTTGTTTCGATTATTATTACAGCTACAATTAACAGTTAATTGTTTTATTCACGCTCATGATTCAGAAATTAGGGAAAAATTACACAATAAATATTATAATTCAATTTTTACTTATTCGTATTTTCCAAAGATTTTCCAAATCGGAAATATAAGTTTTCTCTCACAGGGAGATTAAAAGATGTGTGTTTTTTTTTTTTTTTTTTTTTTTTAAGAGTAAAGCTGTTAATGTGAGTATGTGTGAGCATGTGTAAAACAAACTTGTTGATTGGGTCGCAAGGCTGGAAAATATCAGATATTTTTCTAGTGATAGGATAAATAAAAATAAGCTACATGTTTTGAGATCCCCTTTGAACATAATATTTCAAAAACAAAAACTGGCAGGAAGCTCTGGAAACTTGATGTTCCGTTTAGTAGGCACCACCATCGCATTTGTGATATAAAGGTTTGTCTTTGAGGAGGGACCAATCTTTACGCCTATCCAAACCCCATGGGCCTATATAGCAACACAATAAAGAAAACCTACAATAAACCGGGTCTAGATCAAAATATCAAAGCCCGGGTCTAAAACCATCGTAAGATTTACCGCAGTCTGAACAAATAGGACCCTCACCATAAGGGGAAATAGTCTAAGCTTTTCCACAGACATCCTGTTCCGACCTAATTTCCTCACAACTCAAGCAAGCTGTCATTAGTTGGATAGGTGCTTCTTCGTCTGTTACACAAACTTTAAGAAAGGGATCTTACATAAGCCCCAATTTGGTCGGAACAGGATGTCTGTGGAAGAGCTTAGGCTATTTCCCTTTAAAGGTTATTTGTCTGATTTGTTCGCATTGCGTAAATCTTAAATGGATTAGGCCAGGGACTGGGTTTTCGTTCTAGACCCGATTTGTTTTGTTTTTCTTTGGGGTAGCTATGTGGATCCAGTGAGGCTTTGGATAGCGTGGGGTTTGCTCCCTTCCCACAGACAAATAATAATGAAGAAAAAGGATTGTGAGATTCGGTCTTTTTTAAATAAATAAGAAAATTTAAATTCTTGCCAACGTTTCGATAAATATGTTGTCTTTTTCAAGGCCTGCAACATACAAATACAACAGGTACTTTTTTGAAAGACAAAATTAAGAAACAAAATCAGAAAAATAATTAAAAAAAAATAAAATAAAATTTTTGATCAATTTATAAATTTTTTGGTTAACTTACATAAAAAAAACTGTTAAATAATCTTCAAAACATAATAATTTTAAAAACTTATGTATAAATTTGGGAAATAAAAAGTTGAGAACAACACATCACAGAGAAAAGTGAACAAATAAACCATAGTGAACAGCGGGCAGGTATACTTATAATGGGACTAGTGGAGAGAGCTGTCTATTTGGAAAACAAGGTCAGGGGTTAAGAAATGAGGTTATGATAAATTGAAGAGAGATTGTTGGTATCTATCCTGTAATTAATAGAATTTTTCTGTTTTTTTTTATATATAGCATTTCTAAAAAGTTAAGTTTTTCCTATTACGTTCAGTTGCCAAAATACGGTGTTAGAAAAATCGAAAATCGTGTCTTTTTCAGTATGGTGTTTAGTGAGTGCTGTTATATTTTCAGAGTTAGGTTTGTTTTTTCTACAGTCATAGTCGTGTTGGTGTAACCTGTTCTTTAAATATTGTTTCGTTTGACCAATATAAGTGGCTGGACATTGCTGGCAATTTATTTTATAAATAATATTTGATTGTAGTTCTGTCGGGGTACGATCTTTTAATTTAGTGAAAAGTTTGTGTATTGTATTGGTTGTTTGTTACACAAACTTTTCACATAATTAATTTGAAAATTTGTTTTCGAAGAAAATAGTTCCAGTAGGTTCAGTAAATTTGCCAAATATATCAGGCGAGTAGGAAATACATACAAAAAGAATATTATTCATTAATTATTATCAAAATAAATTGCATTTTAAGTCTCCATACATTTTATGTCCCATATTCAAATCATAGATTAAACCTGTTGTAGTTAATGACGCTATTAATCATGAAACTATTGGTTATTTTAATCTGGTACAAGAGTTATATATTATATAAAGTTGCCTCTTCCATCTCTTATGTTTATCGATGTAATCGATTTAACCTTAAACCAACCATTATCTGAAACAGAGTTTGGTTCGTGATACAAGACAGTCAACATCAATCTGTAACGCTCTGTTTTAATTAAATTTTTTGGTCGTTTAACTTGAGCAATCCTAACAAAATTTTTGTTCGACATATTTAGTAAACTCTCTATTATCTCGTGCTCATTTCATATTTTGTTAAAGTTGCTTTGTTTTGTGAGAAAAAAGTGAATAGAAAGATATAGATTTTATTAAAAATGGATGCCCAGTTGAAGCAAGTTAGTGATAGGAGTGCTAGCAGTGGGGATGTAAACATTGAGGAGGTAAGACTGGAATCTAACCTTACTGTAGCTCTAGCCCAGACCTCTTATCTATCGTGCTTAATAAATTTGAATCAATTTCGAATGAATTAAAAAATGAAATAAAACTTACTCATAAAGAAAATAAAGAAGCTATAAACTCTGTTTCAATTGATTTACAGGCTGCTGTTAATTATATGAAAGAAAGTCTTCATAAGACCAACGAGGAGATTGTTAAATTGAAAGCTGAAAATAATAACCTGCAGAAGTTAATTAAATCCGTAATACGAGATATAAATAGTAATACTCAGCACCGACTTAATAACACATTAAAACTAACAAATATTCCGAGATGTGACAATGAAGATCTATACAAAGTATTCACTCATATCTGTCAATTGATCAAATTTGAACTGCATGATTGGCAAATAGACTCAATATACCGTCTAGGAGTTCGACCTGGGCAAAATTTTACCCCAATTGTGATAGTGAAATTTATGCGAAACTCTGATAAGGTTAGATTTCTTAGATGCAAGAGAGAAAACATGAGGGAATTTTTTACAACTACGCTGGATCCTTCTGCTAATAAAGCACGTATTTTCACCACTGAATATTTATCAAAATCTAATTTGTTTATATTTAAAAAATCTAGGGAGTTAAAAACGAAAGGAATTGTTGAATTTGTCTGGACAAGGAATGGACAGATCTGTGTTAGAAACAGTTCGAATTCACCGGTTATATTTTTACGTGCCGTAGAGGACTTGGACCAGTTTTGTGAAGCCAAGGGGAGGAATAATAACCAAAGTGAAGTATCATCTGTTGATGGAGAGAGTGATTATTCGGAAATGTTGTCTGATACCTCAGTAAGTAAAAATACAACTAGTACAAAAAAAAGAAAACTGAGGTCTGAAAAACAAACTGAAGCGCTAGAGCAATTTCAATCCTTTAATCGAAGAAATACCAAGTAAGGAATTTGTATAACCTAACAAGTGATGAAATTGAATTTCTGTCTAATATGCATGTGATATGTTTTTGTGAAAGATGGCTTGCCAGTGATAGTGTTAATGTGCCCTACTTCTTAAAAAATTATGTTATGTATCATGTAAAAGCTATCAGAGTTTTTCAGAAAGGTAGACCCAGCGGCGGCTTGTCAATATTCTGTAAAGCTGGATTATTTTCTGAGGTAAAAACATTAGTTTGTAAGAACTTTTTTCTCTGCCCTAATCTTAAAACTAAATATGATTCCTTTGTTATTGGTATTGTGTACTTGAAGCCTTGTGCCAATAATAATTTCTATGTTGAACTATTACAAGAAGAATTAAATAATTTAAACCCACTGTTCAGCGATTGTCACGTAGTAATCGGAGGGGACTTTAACTGTAGAGTAGGGGCTTTAAACTCCTTTAGAAAATGAAATATTTGTTGGCACCAATTTAAAGAGTAAAAGAACTTCTTTAGATGAAGTGGTAAATAATCGAGGAATAAGATTTGTGGAAACCATGGAAAACCTAGGTATGATATTATGTAATGGGCGATCACCCAGTGACTACCCCTCAAAATTTAGTTACATTGGTTTATTAGGTTGCAGTTTGATTGATCATGTGGGTGTCATCCTCCTTTTTGCCTTATATTTCTGATTTTGAAATAGTAAAATTATCTAACTTTTCAGATCATAACTTGTTACACTTATCCCTATATTCGGAAAAAACTCACCACTGTAATTTATCAAATAAAAAAGAAAATGTTGTGCTTAATAGGAATAGTGATTTGTTAAATAAATTTTCTGAACAGATTGGTCAAAGTAAACCCTATCATTGTATAATGGCAAAAACAAATGAAGATCATGAAAAGTTTTTAACCAGAATTAAAGAAATAATGTGTAATATTGGAATGTTGAAAACTTAAAATAATAAAATAGAAAACAGGAATAAGCCATGGTTTGATAGCACTTGTTTTGAGGCAGAAAGGGAGGCTGCGTTACTCTATAAGCAATTCATTAAAAAGCGTTCCTGTGTTAATGCTTTAAGTGATTATTTAGCATCAAAGAAAAATTACAAAAATATAATTAAAAACTCCACAAATATTTATTTAAATAATATAACTGCAACCTTGAGGAATACTAAAATGCGCAGGAATCTTGGACCGTTGTAAGAAAGTATAATTTTAAACCACCTATAAAAAACAATATAAGTCTTAGTGACTGAGAAATATTCTATAAATCAATTTTACCACCAAAAATCGATAAAAGCATTTTGTTTTTCCATTACTTTCAACCTGAACTTGATTATGAATTCAGTTCTGATGAGTTAAATTTTGCAATTCGAAATACCAAAAATAACAAATCGCCAGGTTTGGACAATGTCCCATATGAATGTTTAAAATGTCAAAATAAAGACTGGCTTCGAGCTCTGTTAAACATTCTTAATAGTGTGTGGAGAAATGAATCAATACCTCAAAAATGGGTCCAGATAAAGTTAAAATTAATCCCAAAAAAGGAAGTTCGACTGACCCGAATAACTATAGGGGTATTTCAATACTGAATGGTATTAAGAAGATTTTTATTGGCATTTTTTACAATAGGTTGCTTAGCTGGGTTGAGGAAAGAAAGATAATCCCCAATGAACAAATGGGATTCAGGAAAGGAATGAGATGTAGAGATTGTGTGTTCTCCCTAGCTTCTGCGATCAATTTGCAGCTGAGACATAAACGCGCAAAGGTTTTTGGAATATTTGTAGATTTTGCACGAGCATTTGACTCGGTAAATCATGAATTATTATGGAAAAAATTGTACTCTCTAGGTATCGGAGGAAAGTTCTTGCGGGTTTTAATAAATTTGTACGGTGCAGCAAACTTTATCATTTCTGAAGGTAATAATTTCTCGGATAGCATACCGGTAACTGAAGGTGTTCTTCAAGGGGATATCCTCAGCCCCTTACTATTCTCGGTATTTATTTATGAGATAGCTGATCATTTTGCTATAAATAGTGCCCCAGGTATATCCTTAACACCGAATAAAGAACTGGTCTGTTTATTATATGCGGATGATTTAGTGGTTTTAAGTTCTTCCTGGCTCGACGCGCAACGTAAATTAAATCTGTTATTTGATTATTGTGAAAAAAACTGTTTGAAGGTTAATACAGATAAGACTTTCATAGTACCCTTTAGAAAGGGAGGAAAATTGGGTAAAATTAATCAATTTGTGTATTGTAACAAAACCATTACAGTGGTCAATAAATTTACTTATCTTGGAGTACCTCTCTCTTCCTCTGGGAAATTTAGAGAGGCTAGCAAACATTTTGTTTCTAAATGCGCCTCGGGTAAATCTGCTGTTTTGAAAATCCTAAGAAATTGTAAATCCGACACATGGGATACTAAGTGTAAGTTATTTGATTCGCTTGCAGAATCTTTGTTACTCTACGCTTCCGAAGTCTGGGGACCGGAGTACACTGATCTGTTGGAGAGAGGTCAGTTGTCTTTCTTTAAAAGTTTACTCCATCTTCCATTTAATACTCCTAGTAGCTATGTGAGATCGGAAACAGGGCGAATTCACGTTAAATTCAGGATATTTAAAAGAATGATTGGTTGGTGGAATAAGCTGTTGCTTATGACAAATGAACAAATCCCGAAACTTTGTTATAATAAACTATTTCAGTTCATAGATAACAAAAATATCCCATATAACTGGTGTGCATTTATGAGTCAGTACTTGGCGATGATTGGAGCCCAGGACGTGTGGGATAATCAGGATCCTGAGTCAATATCAAGAAACTATAATAGATTGCTAGAGTCATTTAAAAATTCTCTAATTAGTAATGATATTGAAGCTGTAACTGATTCGTCATTTAATGTTTATTATAGAAATATTAGTGCGCTAGGGAAGATGGAACCATATTTTGGATTTACTGTACACATGAACGAACTAAGGATTGTGTCCCAACTACGTTTGGCAAGTAAAAAGACACCTAGTTTATTCTTGAATGGGAAAAAATATTTGTTTTCCAGTTCTGATCCCTGCCAGTTATGCAAATCGGGCGAAATTGATACCTTAGATCATTTTTTGATTTATTGTCCAACCTTAGAAACCTTTCGAGAAAAATATTTGGCTTGTTATTTGTTACACCAAAACACAATTGTAAACTTGCTAGCTATAGATAGTGAAATGAAGCTGAACAATATTTTTATGTTTGTGAGTAATTGTTTAAAACTAAGAAGAATAATAAACGAATGAGATGTTATAAAATAAAAAGGAAAATCAAAACTGAATTAAACAAAAAAGAAGGGTGAGAGGAGGGGGAAAGAAAAAGAAGGAAAAAACGGAAGTGAAACCATCTCATTCATTTATCGTTTATTTATTTATCTATTTTTGTTTTTTGTTTTCTTCTTCTTTGATAATTACATTATTACTATTATTTTGTACACATATATAGATGTTTAATTAAGTTCCCTTGTAACCAGATATTGTTTAAGTTTATGCTATCCATTTTTTTCTTACTTATTGTAACTATGATGATATTTGTGTTTTTACAATAGTTTCTTTTATTTGTATTAACTTAATTTTAACCAAACCCTTGCTGTAAGATTTCATCTTTATGAGCAATAAATATACATACATACATTATCTGAAACACGATAGCCGAGCAGTATTGATGCCGTAATAAAACATCTTTACAGATATTTACCACCTGAAGTGTATAATACTTTGTTTGGAATTTGTAATGACTCTTCAAAATGGACAAAGTTTATCTGCTAATTTATGTAAAACTTTATAAAGGTGCAATTCATAAGCGTTTTTCTGGTCAAATAAATTAATTACTTTATTTTTTCCAGTTATTACTTTCCCTTACAGATTCCTGGTAAAAGAGGAAGTATTGTAATCGTGTCAAATTTTCGATATCGAGTTTTCACCGGAAATATCCGTTTTGAGGTCCCCTGAGTCCAAAAAAGAGGTTTTTTAGCAAACGGTTTGTGTGTGTGTGTGTGTGTGTGTGTGTGTGTGTATGTGTATGTGAACAGCATAGCTCAATAACGAAAAATCGCAGAAAGTTGAAACTTGATATTCCGTTTAGGGATCACCATGGGATCTGACAATACCTTATCTGTCAAAATTCCTCGAGCGGAAGTACCATTTTACTAGTTGTTTTTTTTTTTCTTTTTTGCGTTTATCTCAAAAATGGCTCCGACGATTTTCTTCAAACTTTGTATATCAACTATACAATACCACGAGCTACAACTTTTATTTGAAACTTTTCTCCGGAAAAATTCATTTAAGGGCACTTTTATGGGAGGGGTGGGATTAGGTTTTCCTCTAAAGTGGTATTTCCGTTTATTATACAATTCTGTCATCTAAACAGTATTCATTAGAATTAAATGTGTTGTTGAAATTCCGAGTTTAAAAAAAAAAATCGGATGAGCGGAAGTGCATTTTTCCTGACATGTATTTTTCGGTTTTCTGCTATTTTCTCTAGAACGGTTCCACCGATTTTCTTTAAACTTGAAATATCATCTAGACATACAAGGATCTACCATTTTTATTTAAAAGATGTCTCCGGGAAAATTCATTTAAGGGCACTTTTGGGGGAGGAGTGGGGTTACGTTGACATGTAAAGTGCTATTTCAGTTTCGTAAACAATTCTGTCATCTAAGTAATATTAATTAGAATTAAATATGTTGCTGAAATTCCGAGTTTGAAGAAAATCAGAAGACGTTTTTTACTGAACAGTTTTTTCAGTTTTTCCATAAAAACACCGACGAATTTCATTAAATTTGCTACTTAAACTATTAAGTTTGTTGTCAATTACAGTTTTGAAAACTGGAGTAAGAGAAAGTCATATGACTTTCATGTGGTTTCACACCACATTTTTATTGAGTCTGAAGGGGCACCAACTAAAGTACGCACTCAGTTGCCGGACTTCACTAACGCGCTGTAGTGGAATCGATTATCGGATTCCAGAGGTATGAAGTCAGATGTCTTGAAGAGGGATTTATTAGGCGGATGTTAGTTTAGAGATTTTAGAGAGTTATTACTTGAAATACTAAACACTGAATTTACAAAAATAGACTATATTTTTACAATAATTTGAATGTGTGAAATGGTAACTACAATTAATATGAACAGTTTAACCTTGTTTAGGGACGCGCTCGCGGAACTCAAGTATCACTGCTGCTCGTTGAAACTGTAATGCTAATAATCGTAATGATAATACTGATCCCCTCCTCCAGTGGAGCGAAGTTCATATTAGTATTACTCACACGCTGTCAGGTGTGTAAGTAGTACTCACACTAAGACATCTCTCGTAGTGCGCGACCTTGGCCAGGTCGGTGACTAGTGTGATTTAGGTCAGTGGCCAGCTTTGGCGACAGATGACCGCCCATCGGTGATTTTCAAAGACTGGCAGCCTTGAATCGGCCAGGTGGCTTCAGTTCAATAATGATCCTTGTTTAAAAGTGTTTTATCGGTGCTTGTCTTTGATACTGATATATCGACCCTTGTATTGAAAAAGCTTATTGTTCGGTGCGGCCCTTGACTGGAAGACAGCGGCCGGCTGGGCCACTAGTTATAAATTATCCTTCCTTCTTGTTATCTTTTGTGAATATAGCGGCTGGCTGGAGCCACTTAACATTGCTATGACATTGATATGTCATTACACGCTCCTGGCTTCTGGAGAAGAGAAGAAAGGGGTGAGTCTTGACTGTGGCTTTTTCACACTCTCTCAGAAGTATTGTCAGATTTTCGAAATTGAGTTTTCACCGGAAATACATGTTTTGGGGTGGGGCCCCCTTAGTAGTGAGAAATGATACAAATATTTTTAGCGAAATGTGTGTGTAATGTGTGTGTGTGTGTGTGTGTGTGTGTGTGTGTGTAATAAGATTTCGGGCAAAAATCCCGAACCGCTACGGCTCCAACGATTTTCTTTCAATTCTTGTATACCTATCATCTGCACACATAAATACCTATCATTTTTAAACAAACAGAAGTGTCATGCTTTCCTCTAAAGAGTACCAGTATAATATACATGGTTTTTACCACGTATATTATTAATAATATTATGAATAATATACATTAAAAATCACTGATAGAATTCCAAATTTGAAGAAAATCGAGTTTACCGGAAGTGCATTTTACAGAAAAAGGTTGGTTGAGTTGTTTTTTGTTTTTTTAATTTTCTCGAACCCTCATACGAGACTGAAAAGACAAGAATTAAATAGACGTTATGGACAACTACGAAGACTGCTTGGACGGAGATCAACCATAAAGGTACAAAACAAACTGACTTTATACAAAACATTGCTGAGACCTGTCTGGACCTACGGAGCTGAACTGTGGGGCTCCGCGAAACAATCCAACATCCAGAGAATCCAATCCTTTCAATCTAAAGTCCTTCGCCATATTGTAAACGCTCCCTATTATGTCTCTAATTCAACTCTCCACAAAGACCTCAATATCCCTTTCGTTAACAAGCTAATCCGTACACGCTTCCTTAATTTCCACACTAATCTTCAGATTCATCCCAATCCCACCGCACAAACCCTATCATCTTCCACCCATCCCGACAATCCTCCACGTCGCTTGAAACGACGTTGGCCACGCGACCTCCTAAACACCTAGCTTCCTTTTCATTCCGTGAGAGTTCCAGCATTGGTTGGCTCCTCTCAACATGCCTCTCTGATTGTGGCGTTGAGTCCTAGGGGATTCAGTGCATCACAGTCTGTGACACGAAATCCACATTTACATGATGTATATATGTACAGGTTGTAAATAAATTTAATAAAGGAGAAAAAAAAAAAAAAAAATTTCTCGAAACCACGTTGCAACGATTTTTCTCTAAACTTGGAATGCTTGCTGCATAGATAGAAACGTACGTCACTTTTTATTTTGAACATTTTGCTGAAAAAAAATTATTTCAAAGGGGTATTGGTGGTTGGGTCAGTCTGTTTAAAATTAATTTTGATTAAGAGCGTTCCGCATAAAACCGCTCAGGTCTATAAGTATAATGTCCACTACCATAATTATGGCCAGCACAACTGAAACATATTTTTTTTTTAATTTCTTGATTAAATTTTATTATCAGAGTAAGAGAATGTCAAAGTCCTATGAGTGTTTCACACCACATTTTTTTTTTTTAACATTTTATGTTGTGGAACAATTTTTGTTTCCCTCTCCAACAGATATTGAGAGAGGCCATATTGTTTCCATGGTTACTATAATTTACGAGTATTTCTCCATATTAGTAAAATTGTTTTGTTTAATTCAATACACCTGGGCGTAAAATGTATCTCTGGAGAGTTAAGACTAATTAACAAACTACACAATATTATCAATGAATGATAGAGAGTTGTATATATAGCGGGCAATGGGATTTATCTGTTAATATTGTGGAAATATAATACGTATGCATGTATGTAAATGCGTGCAATTGACATAACATAGATAATAATAGGTTTTGATTTTGCGAGTGGACTGTTTGTTTATGGCAAGTTAGATAATACTATTAATAACTATTAGTATTACGTATGCCTAAATATGTGTATGTGTGTTTAGGGGGGGGGGGGGAGATATATGTATGTTTGAGACATGTGGCTTCAGTGATTGGATTGAGAGCCTCAACAGACAGACCTCTATTTTGTGAGGTAGCTCTGATAAATAAATACTAACTGTCCCACAATGTTCTTCAACAAACTGTACTTACTACTTTATTCACAACAATCGTACGCCTTTTCTCCAGTTCTAAATAGAATTTATTTTTCAATCATAAAAATTTGTTAAACACCCACTTTAAATTATCCAACCTTACATAAGATCAGACATACGCTGTCCGCGTTAAATCTCATTGAGGAGGAATTATTTTTCTAAAAAAGCTTTTACAAAGGCATACATCAGGAGAAGGTTGTAATCCTGAATAGCACTGGGAATGACACGTTCAATCAATCACTGTAGATTATCAATATCTATAAAAATTATCCTTAGTAGAGGAAAATTGCTTTTAGTCCAGCCACAAATTTTCCACTAAAAGGATTATCCCTTTTCAAATCATTCCAATTGGATGAATTTCGTATGTAATGCAAGATAATCCATTCTAGTTCTAACCCAGACTACCAGATATCAAATCCTAATATTAAAATGGCATATAGTAATTGTACTATTTACATTGTAGTCCTGAAGACAAAGCCAAAAAACATTTACGTCATAGATTACTGAGAACCCCCTAAAAACTCCTAAAATTTGCCCTGAAAAAAATGTATCAAATATAATTGATTTACATTTATGTGGACAGCGTATTATAAAGTTCAGAGAAAATCTTTTTGAGTCAATTTTTTTTTAAAGTTAGTAAAGTCGCGCACTTCCGGGTTGATGGATTTTTAACTAAAACTTTTATTGTCTGAAGCGATCATTGGTACCTAAATGGAATATGAAATTCCTGTGATTTTTTTTACTTTTGTGATATTTGGTACGGACACAAAAACACGCACACACAATATTGTCATTATTATTCTTTTTTTAAAAACCTCAGTTATATACTGAATTAAAACCATCCTTCAGTACAGGGATGAAACCAAGCACATTATTATTTATTGTTGATTTAAGAATTTCCGGACTATTATGGCACGTGTTTAACACAACTGCTTTCTAGAGGACCATACAAACAGTTTGGTTCAATTCCAGTGTAGGCTATTCTTTCGTGCAACTCGTGGGGCATTATCCAAGTGACCGAGAGGGCTATGGGTACTACTCGGACAGCCTCCACTTGCCACAATCGCTTTATTTCGAACCCAAGCTCGAATTGGCTTTTTTCCGCCAATTGTTCGTGTTTGGAAACCCAATGTCCACCAATATTGGTGCTCTTCTCTCCTTATCATAAAGCAGAATATCGGGTCGGTTGTGATGGACTGTTCTGTCAGTGAGTACTGTCCGGTCGTAGTACAGTCTTCAACTATTAGACTTCAGTACTCCAGATTGAGGCTCATACTTCTAGTATGGCATATTATTATTATTATTATTATTATTATTATTATTGCTCTTATCCCCCCAGACTTACAAAATCACTCCAAAGAAGACTTCCCAGCAGTCAACCGGTCTGTCTTCAATACCCTAAGATATCCTTAAACTCCAACCCCCGTTAGCAATCCCTTGAAAATTTTGCCCTCCCAAATATATGGAATTTTGTGTTAGTGAAACGAAAAAAATAGATCGATGAACAAAATCGATTGATTGGAAGTTATTTTTGCATTTTTTCCAATAGAAACACCAACCGGAAATTTCGTTTGTATTAACTTTGAATACAGAGACCTACAATTTTTGTTGGAAACTTTTTCCCCGAGAAAGTTCTTTTTAAGAAATATTGGGTGCTGAGGGGGATGTTATGGTTTTCTCAAAAAAATAGCCATTTTATTAAATTTAGATTCTCCCATTGATATAAAATTGAAGACAGTAAATATTTAGTAAATATAGTAAGTTTTTCTCTTACTCCTAATAATAGGAAGTATTGTAATCGTGTCAAATTTTCGATATCGCGTTTTCATCGGGAATATCCGTTTTGAGGTCCCCTGAGTCCAAAAAAGTGGTTTTTAGAAAATGGTGTGTGTGTGTGATGTATGTATGTGAACAGCATAGCTCAAAAACAAAAAATAGTGGAATTCAAACTTGATATTCCATTTAGGTATCACCATGGGATTCGATCTGTCAAAATTCCTCAATCGGAAGTACCACTTTACTAGTTTTTTGTTTTTTTTACATTTTTGCGATTTTCTCAAAAATGTCTCGGATGATTTTCTTGAAACTTGGTATATCAACTACGCATACAACGAGCTACAACTTTTATTTGAAACATTTCTCCGGAAAAATTTATTTAAGGGCAGTTTTTTGATGAGGGGTTCACTTCTTTTTTTAAGTTTTCCTCTAAAGTGCTATTTCAGGTTACTATAAAATTCTGTCATCTAAATAATATTAATTAGAATTAAATGTGTAGTTGAAATTCCGAGTTTGAAAAAATCGGATGACCGGAAGTGCGTTTTTACAGAAATGTATTTTTCAGTTTTCTGGTATTTTCTCGAAAACGGCTCCAACGATTTCTTTGACGTAGGAATGTGTACTATACATAAAAAGATCGACAATATTAAATTTAAATAGTTATTTATAGTTTAAAATACTTTCAATAGTTTTTAATTAGTATGCTTAGCAATATTAGTAACATGTATCTATATCATATTGACAGGACGTTAATAACCAATAAATAATATTAATCATATCGTCTTTGGAGGTCCTTGGAGGAGAATTCCATCTAATCCATTATAATTCAATTGACTCATCAATATTGCCAATATAATATGTGCAATATTTTCACCAAATCTATTTGATATAATTTGCCAAATGTTAGTAATAAAATATCAATGAGAAAATATAGATTAAATGAATGAATTTTTAAAATTTATTAACGCTACATGTGTAAATGTAAAAAATTAATTTAAAAAAAATACATGAAAGATGGAAAGTATTGTGGTGGTGCCAGATTTTCGAAATAGAGTTTTCACCGGAAATACCATTTTCTGGTGCTCTGAATTTTTTTTTTTTGTTAAATTAAGATATATGGTGTTTCTTTTTTTTTATGAGTCTAAAAAAAAATTATACAAAACCGGAAAAATTGGAGAAAACTTGAAACTTGATATTCTGTTTAGTTAGTTACCTAACTCGAACTTTTTGGCCGAAAATTGTCAACCGGAAGTGGGCGACTTTATTAATTTTTTTTTGTTTTTGGTTTCACTTTATCTTTAAAAAAGCAACTATCAAATATTCTTAGAAACTGCAAAGTTTTGTAATGTATGATTGGGTTGGCAATAAAAAAAGATGTTAAGGGTTAACACTTGTATGCAAGGGACAACTCTTGTATGGATCGCCTACCGTCAAAACCTAACAAAAGTTGTCTGTCTAGTTTAAATTTAAACCCAAGTGACACCTCTAAAATAGGAAAAATGTTACTAATAAATGTGATACGTTTTTATCAGTGCAGTGAGCATTTAAAGTTTAAACGAATTCGTATTAACCCGTTTACCAGAAAATTCGTTTTTGGACAAACAGTGGTTTTGGAGAAAATCGCAAAAACTGAAAAAAAAAAAAATGTATCTGATGCGGTGGTAGTACCTATACAAAATAGTAAGCTGAGCTTTCGGTGAATTTCATGTTTGAGATATTCTTTTAACACACATATATATATAATTTTTTTTTTTGGTACTTAAGAGGAACTGAAAAGAAGTATTTTCGGTGAAAACTTCGTTTCGGCACGATCGCAACACTTTACCAGGAGTAAGAGAACATAATAAAGGATTATCACTTTTATTTGAAACATTTTTCAAAGAAATTAATTAATTTGTTTAGAGTGGGAGCGCTCTGAGTGGTGCTGCTACTGGTAAAGTACATTAAAAAGCATTGCTGGTATTCCAAATATAAAGAAAATCGTATCTACGTTATGTGACTTTACATAATAGGCTTTTGAGGTTGGAGGGGAGGCGGTAGAAGTTGTTCCAACGATTTTCTTTAAACTTGGTGTAGTAAACCCTATCACTTTTTTTATGCAACTATTTTTTTTCGTCGGTAAACTTCCCTCTGTTTTTGTGAACTAAAGAAATGAGTTAGGATTAAAGTCAAAATAGGTCGACCACTTTATTGAATAGATTTTCTCAGAAACGGGCTCCTACAATTTTCTTTAAACTCCGTACATTAACTAATCTATTAAAGAGCTACAACTTTTATTTGAAACATTTGTCCGGGAAATTTCATTTAAGAAACAGTTCTGGAGAAAATGGGTGCCGTTAATTTTTTCTTCTAGTGTTATTTCAGTCAGTCATTATTATATACGATTCTGTCGTCTATAAAAACATTATATCAATGAGAATTTAATGTGAGGGCAAAATTCAGAGTTTGAAGAGATTTACTGGAAGTGCGATTTTTTTATATTTATATTGTGCCATTTATAAATATGAAATTTGTAACTAAGTAATAAATGAATAATAAATCAAAACTATGTCTAAATCGACGTAAATCGATTAAGTCGTGTGAATATTTCATATCAGAGTTTTTATCAAATAAAGAAAGTTTATTTTTAAATTCGCATAATTTTTTTTTTTTATTGATTATATTGGTTTTCGAGGAATTATATAAAAATAAAAAGCTTATTTACTTATTAGAATAAATAAAAAAGAAAACAAATAAAGTGAAATAAACCTCTCGAATAAAGTTCTTATTTGAATTTAAGAAGCTAGATTGATAAAGTCTTTATGTTCCATTAAAAAAAAGTAAAAAAAAAAAAGAAAAGTAAACAAACTCAAAAATTAAAAAGTACCTCTAAAATGAAGAATAAAAAAAAAAATACTTGTTTATATGATGCAATAAACAAAATAAAGATACGCTAGGTCTGAGACCATCGGTGGGGTCGTTGTTAAATAGATTTTATTTTACTTGATTTTAAAAATAAATTCTATATCAATTCCCTTCTCCATGCATCTTTACAGTAATTAATAATCGGTTTCTATTGGTGATCACCATTTAAATATTTTACAGTTTCAAACATCGTTAATTCATTTTTTTTTTTTTTTTTAATACATTTGCCGAAACTCTTTCAATCAATACAGCACATACTGACAAAAAAAAAAAATTATACAAGTCTTCAGGTAAGGATTTGTTACATAAAGAACATAGGCGATGTGAGATTCTCTTGAAGGTACACAATTTAGATAAAACAAGCCTCCTCTGACTTTCAAGATTCATTTCATATCATTAAAATTGAAATGATCATTTACATATTTATTGAGGGAAGAGATTAGCTCATTGGTAGCGCGCTGGACTAGCATCGCGGAGATCCCGGGTTCGAGTCCAGCTGTGCTACCCTTAGATTTTTTCTTTCTAGGAGCCTCTTACAGCTCACTGTCCGGTGATGGGCAGTGTTGTCTGTAACGAGAGAACACTGCCCGGAGGCCGGCAGTGCGCTTGAGAAGGCTCCGATCTTGAGGGTAGCTATATGGGCCCAGAGAAGGGCTTTGGATACCATAGGCCACAGACAATTAAAACAAAATACATATTTATTATTGGCATCTAATTCATAATTTAATTTACTATATAAACGGCCAGAGATAGAACTTCTTGTTGTATCAGTACAATTTTGTTTATTAATTCATCACTAATTTGGAGGGCACTTTTTCAAAAACCGTTTGCCACATATCAATATTATCTAAAGCTAAATTGTTTGCATTCCATTGTGTTCTATTCAGTTTTAAAAAGTTATTACACCAAGAGATCTTCTTGCTTATAGTTTCTTTTATTATAATTTTCGGATACCTGTTTTCAGGTAGTCCTCACATGTTGGTCTAGTGGCTAGCATTCTCGCCTTTCGTGCGAGAATTCAAGGTTCGATCCCCGTGAGGGTAAAGTCGGTGTTGACCCAGCATCGTAACAAAAAGTGGGAAGTTACAGTTAGTAGCGCCCTAGGTAGCGAAGGCCGTAACTAAACGGCGTGTGAACTGCGGCTTACCACTCACCTCACCTATTCAAATCGCCGTCTGGCAAGCCTTGGCCCTTCATGGGCTGTTGCGGCATAGGTTTTTTTTTTTCAGGTAATGCAAAAGTGTTGATAAGATATAATCTTGATGTAGTTGTAGCGTGTACAAAATATGGAGAGGTTCCATAACAGTTTCCATATGTAGGAAATAAGTTGTTATATTGAATGGTAAACCAAATATTCTTTAAGGGAAATGCAGCTGAAATTTATTTACCTCTCGATATGCGCAGCCAACCCCAAATTTGTGCTGCACTGCACAATATTGACCTTAGTGCGTAATAATAATTTTAATTTAGCCGAATGTGGTATTTTGTTTCATATAAAACTATTCCACATTGTGTTAAAGAGAGACTTGGTGTGTGAGTAATATGCCTAACTATATATTTATAACTGTTTTCTATTTCTATTTGCTCCTTATCTAAGAACCATGTCTCCTTTCCTCCTTTCCGTTTGCATCCATTTTTAAACACCATTACCTTGGACTTTTTCAAGTTAATCTGGAAATTTCACAGCTTGCAATTACTATCAATTGAATTTATCTTTTTTTTGTAATGTATAATGAATTCGATGTTCGATGCAATTGCCACAATAACATCGGCGTATGCTAAAAATTTTATATTTACATTGTTAATTTTTAATTCCGATGAAATCCTCTAGATCGTTATTTTTTTAATTTAAGTGTAAGCATCCCGGGATTTTATGTTCCCCGAGGCAGACGAATTAAAGGAGCCTCACTTCCTTCCCCCAGTCTCTAACTCTTTTTCTCCTGATGAGGATTACATTTTCTACAAAACTGTACATCTTTACTTTATTTTTTTTTCTTATTTTCTGCCTTCCTGTTCCTTTATTATATTCTTTTATACTCTATTGGAGTTTCCTTTCTCCCCTCTCTTCGGCTTCATGTTCTTCTAAGTAGGAAAAAAAAAGAAGGAAGGATTGGAGTTCAAACTGACAGACAGATAGACAGAACGGGTAAAGAGTACTTACTGCCTGAGAGGATGTTAAGTATTTAGTTGTTATATGTCCATATTCGTTTTTTTTCCCTTTCGTATTTTTACTTTTTTCGTTTGTGATAAAGCGATTTTCCATTAAATTAAATTTAGCATGAATCCACTTTAGATCTTTACTATATATATATATATATATATATATGAGATTGTACTTTTATATTTTACATAGGCATTTTTATTATGTTTTATTGCTTTTCTTTATCATTAATTTCTACAGGCATCTTGGCGACCCTGTAGTTATCCGAGTCAAACATCACGGACAACACATCATATATTGCGTCAACTTTAACATTGGCACAATATACTTAGAAGCTTTAGCGGGTAGACGATGTGTACAACTGGGTATGGGTTTTTTAGCGGAACTGCACATACGCAATATCAGCTTAGGTACTATCAAAGAGTTTAATTGATTTCCATTTGCACTTTATTACTTCACTTTCCGTATCAAAACACAGACATCACAAAGTAGCAAACCATTTTTTCGTATTCAGGGAGCCTTTTATGGTTTTAACGTGTATTTCCGGTTAAAAGTCGATATCGAAGATTTGACACACGATTTTGTATACTTCCTCTTACTAGGAGTAAGAGAAACTAAAAATAAAATTAAAAAAAAAAAATTAACCTTTTACTCGTAGATGTAAAAGAAAAGGTTTTTTTAAAAAAAACAAACAAACAAATACAATAACACGACTCTTGTAATTTCTTTACAAAACAAAGCCTAATAAGAAGCTTATAAATATTAAGCAGAATGTCATAAAATTTAATTAACTCCCGCACCCCCTGGGGAGGAGGATAATTAAAGTTATAAAGTTTTATTATATATATATATATTCATTACAGGTGATTTCTTGTTATGATTTCATTTTCAGACAGTGAATTGTAAACAATTAAATTTTAACACCTTACTATTTATCTTTTTTTAATTGGTGCTGGATAGAATATTTGTTGTGCTAATGTAAACATTTTGTAAACCTGCTTGTTTATTTCACCAACAACTAGTTCAGGTGAATCTTAAGAGATTTAAAATTTTGCAAGAATTTCTCAATCGTCGGCATCTTCAAGGACAATTTGCCTCAATTTTGGATATTTCAACTTGAACATGGAAGGTTCCTTGAACTTGGGGAGGGTCTTCTCCAGAGAGCTTGACTAACTTACAATACGTCATTTAACTTGGAGAGAAGAGTAAGTAAAAAAATACAGAATAAGATGCAGCACTGGTATTACACTGAACAAACACTAATAGTTAAAGTTGAAATTACAATTGGCATTTTCAAAAACACACCGTTCATTATAATATCATATTTCGTTCCCACGGTGACGAAACATTCCAAGCGTAAAGTGAAATATGACCTTTATAATATGTATGAAAAAATCTGGTGTGAAACACTCACACAACTTCCTACTCAGTTTTCAAACATTATAGATGACAAATTTTATAGTTAGTGTATCAAATTTAATGAAATTCCTCGAAAACTGAAAAAAAAAACCGTTTAGTAAAAAGCACACTTCCGGTTAACTAATTTTCTTGAAACTTGGAATTTTGGCCAACTATTTATTTCTAATTAATTTTGTTTGGATGATAGAATTGTATAAATCAACTATGATAGCATTTTAAAGAAAAACATAATTCCACCCCTCCACTAAAAGTGCCCTTAAATGAATGTTCCTAGAGAAATGTTTTAGGTAAAAGCTGTGTAG
>JAAEAF010004453.1:0-17534 GCA_011037195.1 Triatoma infestans | reverse complement strand
TTGAGAAATCATGGATTTTTTTTTGTATAACAGAAAATATCTTATAAAATATTCATGGCAATTTATTTTTAATTTAATTGAGTTGAATTTAGATATGTTCCGTTTTACTCATGTAGCTCTCCCCACTTACGAACTCCACGGGGCCGCCACTAATAAATAAGCAACCTTCCCAAATTTATTCATAATTAATGTCTTTGCTTTGACTATAAACCGTTTCTTGCGCACTCATATACAATGTTCCAAGATATTTTGGTCGACCTATAAAAGATCTAATGGGTTGTATCAGATGGAACCCATCCATCAGACAATTGGCTGTCAGTTTTTGCCTCTCTGCTATTTGTTTAAGAACTGCTTTTGATGGAAGTATTGTAACCAATCGTTTTATGGTAGGTGGGAACGACGACGATATATCAAAGGAAATGAAACTGAACAAAACTAATCAGTGATGGATGCAATGGAAACATCCAATATAGGAATGGTTGTCACTTGATTGGCACCTTTTGTTTTATGACTTGCTCAATGTGCAGTTGATGGAAACTATATTTTAGGGTTCAGCATTCTTTTGTTCTACAATACATTTATCATGAAATTCTTTAAAAAAAAATGCAATAATTATTCTCTATTTCCAAATTATAGATTTTAACAAAATGGGAATTATATATATATATATCCATTGAGAGGGCTTATTTTGTAAAAATTCATATTTAAACCAATTTTTCATAACTAAACATAATAAATTTAATTTAAAAAAAAATTTAATAAACTTCATGGTTTTTTACCTTTATAGTTCTATTTTAGAAAAATCGTATCTCTATATTTTCTAATAAAGTTATATTTAAAATTAAGCTAGAGATGTAACGTTAAATTTTTTTTAATAATATTCACATCTAAGGCAATATTATTTTTGTGTTTTTGAATTATCCTATTTAACTGTGATTCCTAATAATTTTTTTTTCCAGATAAGCATAAAAATTAAAAATGTATAGATTAAATATTATTAATCTACTTATTCATATTACAAAATAGACGCTATATACCTGTGAATCTAAAATATATAATTCTAATATATTATAAATGTGTTGACAAGGTTTGTCTAATATACCTAGCAACACATTATTTAGATTTCAAAATAAAAAAATCGCTTTACTTATATATTTAAAATATCTTTATATATTTCTAAAAAATTATAAAAATATTACATAGATTTTCTTGAACACGAAAACCAATTTCCAGCTTTTTAATGGATTTATATAGAATCACACAAAGATTAGAAATGCTACAATGTTTTCTTACCTTTTTGTAAAACATTTCTAATTTCCAATTTATTTCAATTTATTATTAAAATAAAAGATTCACTTTTAATTAACAACATTACAATAAATTAACAACTGTAATGTTATCAAGCATTATCAAAGTTCCATTATCTATTTATTAGATTGTTTAAGATTTCTGTTGATAAAAATAATTAAAAAAATATATATACTAAATACTAAAAAATGCTAAATAAAAAATAATAAAAAAAAACAGCCATTTTATATGACTATGACTAGCAAATGTTTAAAACTTTTTTAAATCAGTGCATTTTGTGTTTAATACCTTAATGTATGATATTGTGATTTTTTTATTTATTAGTGCAATTAAGCCTTGTTAAAAGTGCTTTTAGTCAGTCATCTTATTAAAAAAAAGTGTTTCATTATTAAAGTGGATTTTATAAAATTAAACTTCTTAATAATATGTAGAATTCAAATTTATTGTGCGCGTTAATTTTAATTTTTTTTCTACGCAATTGAAATAAAAATAAAATTATTATAATCATGAATCCAAAATTTTTGATAAACATTCCACACAACTTCAAATTAAAACAATTAAGAGATTGTAGTGTAACCGCTGGGATAAAATTTTTTTATAAAAAAACCCATGAAAGGCCAACAAGGCTTCCCGCAGTTCCCACGCCATTTAGTTCCGGCCTTCGCTACCAAGGGCGCTACTAACTGTAGCTTACCACTTTTTATCACGATGCTGGGTCAACACCGACTTTGCCTTAACGGGAATCGAACCCTGAAATTCTCGCACAAAAGGCGAGAGTGCGTTAGCCACTAGGCCAACGCGTGAGGACAAAATTTTTATATGTCATAAAAAAAAATATTACGTTAATATTGATTGGGTGAAATTTTAAAGCAATATCGCATTTGTTTTATGTTCCACTAACAGTAATACTACAATTCAAATTCGTCACCAATCAAAAAGCGCGATTTTATTGAATTTTTTGTGGTTAGTTTTCCGCGATTTTTAGTGGGAAAAAGTATAAATCATAAGCATTCTTCTAAATCTTTATGGTGCTTCGGTATTTTATGATTCCTTGTTATATTTGGAAATGATACAGGGAAAACACTAAAGTCTATAATTAAATTTTACCATGTAATCTAATCTAGAGCTCTGAGCCACCTCTGGGGAAGAAATTGCATTCTTGGGCCCATCGTGTCACAACATTTCACGCATAGTTGCTTATCTTATCTAAGCAGGAATCAACCGGGCATTCATAAATTTCTCCGACATTTAGTTGCTTTTGTAAAGCAATCCAAGCAAGATTTACTGTCCCTAATCCATAACAGTATTCAATGTTTCGTTATCTCAGAAAAATTGTGTGAATATTCTCATAATAGATTATCATTCCTAAATATTAATAAAATCTGTCATAAGTATTAAAAAAAAAAAAAAAAAAACAAAAATTAATATTCATATCTTGTTTTATAAAATTAAATGTTAAAATATTTAATTGAGATTTTTGATTAAGTCAGATACAAAATTTAATTAAATTTATTCCTCTGTTCTATGTTTTACTCAACATTTGATTCACTAATTTATATTTCCACTATACGAACGTAAACAAAAAATATACGTATAATATCAGTGATTGACATAATATCTATCAATGAATGGAACATATAAAAATCCCAAAATCCATTAAATATTTTGTGAATCCTTTATCTTTATTATAAAATCAAGTGCTAGTAGGTGTTAATTTTATGTGTTCATTATTAATGGCAATAAAGTTATAATAAAGTGGCTCGTACTGGGCTAATTATCGAAGGGATTAACCATTAGGTTAAAATTTATGGCTGAAATTTGTGGATAGGGAAGGCGCTAACTACAGAGAGTGAGAGGGGTTTGCACTACTAACGGGCAGTAGTTAACGTTTAGCTACATGTGATAATTAGCGTATTTATAAAACTATACATTTTTTTTTTAAGTTCACTAAAGAAAGGGTCTCTCGTCTACCAAATTTTTAACATATTTAAAATCTATTAAAAGTAAAAAAATTTTAATTAATATTTTATTCACTTTCGAAATTTTTATGAATTTAGCGCGTATTTATTAAAATCAAGTTTTAGAAAAACGTTGCTCAATGTGTATTCCAAAAAATTTGATCTATTTGTAGATCTTATGTTTCATCGGATTTCGAGGTAGCTCTAGAGTCATTCATACAATAATCGTCGAGAAATATAATAAAACTAAAAGTTTGCTGTGCTAATAGTTTTGAATCTACATTTTTAATACTGCATGATTGTTTAACAGAACTTATGTATCACTAGCTCAATGTAATGATTGGCAGAAAATGATAGATGATGATGAAATGAAAATCAAACTCACTATTTGTAGTTTTTATACATAATTTGTATTTAACGATATACTGACTGTGGAGAAAGAGTATACACAGTGATGAAGTGATCAAGCGAAAAGCGATGAGTTGGTAGCATATACGTAGGTAAATGATAGCTTGGCTTAATGAGCGGAGTTAGAACACTGGGATAAAAAGTCATTCAGTTCATTCAAAGAGCTGAGTGAGGACACGGCTTGTTATAAGTAGTTGCTTATATAACTTTTTAAGAGTAATTTTGTACACTCTTCGGTAATATTTAGTATTATTCTTACTCTTCAACAATCTTCTAATCAGAGAATTATAATCATGTCGCTAACATATTTTGAAGTTCTGTATTACATTAAGGCAAAAGCTATACAGCAAACTCAAGGAAAGATATATATTGATGTGCAAAGAATGAGCTCTTTGAGTTGAATATACATAAGTACAGAAATTTTATTGAGTGTAGAGCCAAAAAGCTAACTCTAAGCAACTAATCTTCTTCCTACAATCCTACTTGCGTGAAACTTATATAGTAGACAAACATAGAGCGATCTGGGCCATGAAGGGCTCATAATCGCACTTTTCTTGATTCTCTTCTAAACTTTAAATCTGTTTCGATTTGTTACTTTACAACTCTTGTTTCAAGCTTACTTCATTGTGACGTCCCTCACCCAAAAAAAAAAAAAAAAAATCAGGAAATAGTTGCAATAATTCGGTAATAAAGTAGGTTTTCTAAAAGAAAAACTAATTAATCATGCGATCTTTAAAGAAAATGGTAATGGCATAGATTCGATTATTAAGGGAAACAATAATAATATAGATATCTGAGGTTTTTATTTCAATGAAAAGCTGCTTCATTGACAGCACTAACAACAATCACTCATCAATTTCAGATTTCTTAATAAACAGAGTTACATATTAGACTAGAATAAAGCAGGGTGAAATCTATACTCTGTCTCTGTACTCAGTTACTGATATCAGCGTAATATCCCAATTATTTCTTTGTTCCGATTACTTAAAATAGAACTCTCGATATAAATACTATTGTGAATTATTTCCACATCGCGCTAACGAACCCAAGATACAATAGCCGCCCCCCAAACCTGCCATAGATTACATTTATCGTAAATTTGACCCATCTACCTGGCTCACTAGCACATTCAAAGCGTTCGAAATCGAAAAAAAAAAAAAAATCAAATTCCACCCCAAACTAGCCGCATATTGCATAAATAAGCGCCAAAAATTCGAAGCTTTGTAAGTCATGAAAGAACATACAACAACAGTTTTCAACTAGTTTTTTCTTTAAATTACCTAGTGATATGGCTAAAATATAAATCGTGAATAAAAGTGTAGTTAGTGCGTGTTTTCATTTCATATTCACCATCATCAAATTTGCCACCAATATATATATAGTATAATTGTTGTAATAAAATCTATGGACTGAAATTCTCTGCTCTGGAATAGTATATACAAAGGCTACCGTAAGAGGCAAATAATATTAAGTTCCAAAATTAAAGCCTAGAATTATAGAATGAACAATAAAACAACTGAAGGCTAAAATTAATATTCTAAGGATTTAACAGAAACGTACTTGCTACAAAGCAAACCATATGTCACAAACAGCTTAAAATCACGATTTCGTTCAGTCTCAAAATATTCGTTGTGGATTAATAAAGTTTCTTTAACTAAATTCAATAGTTATTACATGACAATATTTTTTTTCTCATTTTGCTGCCCAGTCTTGCTACCCTTGTAATTTCTGAATAATCTTCTTTTTTTTTTTTTATCAAATCTGTAGGACATAATCTCTGGACTCTTGACGGAATAAGAGAGGGTAATAAATCACGTACAATTGAGTTAAAAACAAAGCGAGTTCTAGATAGATACATTAACAGTGTGAGTTAATATCGCAGAGAATTAAATAGCGAGTAAAGTAGTACAATCTTAAACTTCACACATAAAGTTAAAGTGAACGGTGAATTAGCTAGCAAAGAGTTATAAAGTTGAACAAGTAGCAATGAATAAATTTGAAAGGGACTAGCAAGTTGCCTATGTACTTAATCAGTATGAGCCGTAAAGCTGGTGAATACGTGAAAGTGATATTTACAGAAGATATACGAAACTCAGCCAAAGAAAATCATAATATTATTAAAGGTATCAATAGTAAAAAAGAATCCCAATTAACAATTACAATATTACTAAAAATATAACGAAAGTTATGAAGTCATATTACAATCATGCAGCATTGAGTAGTCCTGTTTTTTGTGTTCGCTCATTGATCTTATAAAACTCTAGTTTTCTTTATTTCTTTATGAAAGATTTCTATTTAATAATCAACAGGGTAAAAAAAAAAAAAAAAATGAGATCAATATTAAGTTGTAAAAATTACATTTTCTCCAACCGTAACAATTATTGAATCAAAAGTAGTGATTGAAGTTCTCTCTAGTAAAAGAGCCGTTATTTTTGCTAACTAGTGAAGAAATAGTTAATTATCAAAGAGTGAGCAAACTCATGTTTTTTTTTTTTTTTTTGTTTTTTTTTTACACTGGAGTGGTGCAGATATTGACAATTTTGATCGAGAGTGTAAAAAATACTTAACTCATGGTGAATTAATTTTGTTTTCCTGGAAACCTATTATATTAATATATTATCACGAACGGGTTGCCCGAAAAGGCGCTGGACCTAAGCTATGTGGCTCTTATCCCCCCCGATACCCCCCGTAACCCCTAATTAATCTCACCGGTAACTTGCCGGTTAATCTACAATATCTCAAGATATCCCCAAACTCCAACTCGCCCAGGCAATCCTGCGAGAGTGGTGTCCTCCCAAATATACGAAACCTAGTTCCAGCGAAACGGGGACACTGACATAAGTAGTGATACACCGTTTCCCTAACTCCGTCATCACAATTCTGACAAATGGGACTCCGTCTTCCCTATGTTGAACAAGTGACTGTGCACCCAAGTGTGTCCAGTCACTATTCCTACCAAGGTCCTCAAACCCGTCCTACTAAGAGACAGGAGATACTCCGAGATTCCCTGCTTGTTGCCTTTATAAATCTTTTGGCTTGGAGGCACCCCTGCGTGTCCCCCCCAGCGTTTCTCCAAAGCTCTCGTCTCCCAAAGTCTAATCTGTTTGTCGCGAAACGTCTTTGTAACGGCCAGGGCTGGTTCAGGACCATAAAATGGTAATGACGAGCCCTCCCTGGCCAGCCGATCCGCCCTCTCATTGCCCTCTATTCCCCATGTCCGGGTATCCAATAGAGATGCACCTTACCCCTCCGAGCCAAAGCGTTAAGCCTTCTCCTACATTCTCCCACTATAATTTCGAACTCCACGGCTTACTCAAAGCCCTTAGTGCGGCTTGACTATCAGAGAAGATTTGCACTTCCTTAAACTCTCCTAGCCACTCCCCCACAATGTGGCAACATTCAATGATGCCCACCACCTCAGACTGGAAAACAGTGGCCAAACCACCCAAGGCCACCGAACTCCCTCTATCCAACTCCTGAAACCATGCTCCCGCCCCCGACAGGCCAGTACCCTCCTGCCTAGAGCCATCTGAATAGCAGCGAATAATACCGCTGCCCGACTCCGTTGGCCTCGTGAGGTTATCATCCCCTATACTGCCAATCGTAATCTCATAATCTCTCTCAAATTCCCATTTCTTGCCTATCTCATCAAGTTTGGATAGCAGAAATCGGTCCACTCGCCAAATTTCGTCCTCAATCTTAGTGTGATCCCCCCGGAAGGTTCTCACTCATTCTCCCTTGCACCTCATTCTGAGGTACCCTTTCATTGCCTCTCCCACTACCACATACTGTAGGGGGATTAGCCCCAGCAACATCTCTAATGCCACCGTCGGTGTCGTTCTCATCGCGCCAGTAATAGCCAAACAGGCCATGCGCTGTACTCCCAACAGCTTCTTGCTATTCCTCCCCACCAAGGAGCCAGACCACCACACCACAGATGCATACAGCATCCTTGGCTTCACCAACTTCTCGTAAATCCAGTGGATACCTCGGGGATTACCTCCCGGCAACCCTTCCGGTTATTAATTTTTATGAAAAGGAGCAAAATACTGAGAATGTATATTTTTAATTCAACGCTAACACTCCCCTTTCTTTATAATCTACTATACGTTGGTATAACCTCAAAATCAGCTGTATGAATGATTTGTTTTGATTTTGTTTTCACGTATTGCCGCTAGATGTCGGGCTAGTTAGATATGTCAAATAATGTGACTTTTATCGTACTAGTTGAGAACAAGTGATGGTTGCTTGCTTTTACTTTCTGTCACTTGATTTTTAAAAAGCAGAACGTCACTTACTACTTTTGATTTAATAAAATTGTCACATTATTATATGGTCGCAGAAAAAAAAAAAAAATTATTCAACTCTAACTAGCGCCTGACATCTAGCGGCAATATACGAAAATAAGATAAAAATAAATCCTAGATACTGTGGAATTGAAGTTATAACAAAACGAAGCAGGTTATAGAGAGAGAGGGGGAATATTTGACTTGAATGAACATATATTCTCAGTATTGCAAATTTTTCACATTTTTTTTTATACTCATATAAATTAAGGAACTAATTATAATACGGTAGCAGAAAAAATATTTCTTTTAAGAAATTCTGAAATTTATATTCCTAATAAATTAAAAACAAATCAATAAATTAAAAGTTGTTTTTTTAAAAAAAATTTCATTAAAATAAAGAAAAAACCACATGTTTATTATAATATTGTTTGATAAAATGATTAAAAACAAAAAAATAAAAGATTTACCTACCTATGTACCACATTGGCCAATAGGTCATTGTGTTTGAGCCTGTAATCCACATCTACCTTTTCATAATTGACTGTAAGGGAACCACTCTTGATACATCGCTCCTATAATATACAAAACAATAAAGAGGTAACCATTTTCTAGAAAATATTCTTTTTTTAAAAAAAAAAAAGAAAGAATAATCAGAACACAAAAATAAGCATTTAAGGCAATTATTGGTTGGAGTAAAGAGAATGATGTAGTTAAAAGTATTATTCAACGCTAAAAGATTACTATGCGTAAACACGAATAGACATTATTCTGCACGAATAACAGATAAACATGCGACTTTTAGATAATTCCCAATGAGTCAGCTTTAAGGCCCTTAATGTTTTTTTTTTTTTGTGCAATATAAACTAAGTACTTTATCAAAACACAGAAGGGTAACTTTAATTTTATGTTGTGCACTTTAAAAAAAAAAAAAGAATGACAGAAATTATGATTATAATATGCTTAGGGAGGGGCTGAACTATTTATCTGTTTTATAGTTCTTTTTCATATTTCCTATTAAATAAAGTTCCTCAAGCTTCATTTCATTGTAAATATATTGTAATTTACCAGAAGTTAAAAAATCTAGTTAAATTACCAGATGTTAAATAGTTTAGGCTGGCACACTGTAGTCACTTTTTGATACGTTTTTAAGAAGTAGTGATTTTAGTAGTGACTATGCACCATCCATGCGTAAAGCTCTAGGTGCCAAGGTTATGTAAGCATTTGCTCGGACAGTCTGGTTGCCCTGAAAGCTATGAAGCCTTACAGAACTACCTCCTCCCCTGTGCAGGAATGTCGAGAGGCATTGACGCGACTCTCCAGGCACAACAAGGTTTAGCTGAGATGAGTGCCTGGACATGCAGGGATTGAGGGTAATGAGACAGCTGATCAACTGGCCAGGAACGAGGCAAAAACTCCATTTTATGGTCCAGAGCCTGTCCTAGAGGTAACCAGTGGAACAGTCCGAGCAGCTATAGGAGGCTGGCTTCGAAGCAAGCATGAGAGCTATACACAGTAAGAGGATGATGACAAAACTGTGTAAAGGAAGGACCAAAGTGACCCCTTAGCCTGCTAGGAACCGGATTTCTCTGGTCACGGGGCTATTTACAGGTCATAGTAGGTTCAGGAATCATATGTACAAGGTGGGGGCTAATAAGCACGGAACCCTTGTGCAGACTGTGTCAGGAGGAAGAGGAAACCGGTCCACCACCTGCTTTTTGATTGCGTAGCAATAATCAAATTGCGATACGAAACGTTTGGTACATAGCGACCTAGGGAGATAGTAATGCAAACAGATCCAGTGATGAAAGCCCTTAAACTCCTTAAATCTTGGATGGCATAATAAGCCTATAATGGCTGTTGTGCCAGGGTATAAGCCCACCCGAAGCTGAAAATTTAACACTTTATTTAGCTGAATGCCACTACTCTATTTCTGATAACCAAAACTTGATTAATAAAAACGAAATAAAAAGGAGTAGTGTAATTTTATTGCATTTCAAAACTTTTAATTTTTATACTAAAAAAAAAATTAAAAAAATTAAGTTTCAAAGTTCCACTAAATTCTTTTTCCACATCTTCATGCAAGTCTTTAGACTATTTGATAAAGACAGGAAACTCTGTCGAAACTTTGGCATAATTGAATGTTTCTTTCTTGACCCGATCCTCACCAAATTTCTTCATAACAGTATCAACGGTCAACAAACAATACTTTTTATATTCTTTCTATTTCAAAATGATTAGAAAATCAATCAAATAAACAATATAAAACTGGAACGTTTTACTAACATATTCTTCAGCTGGATGTGCTCTGAATTCCCTTGCAAATACATCCAATATCTTCTCACCAACCCATCGTCCTTTCGTGAACGTTGTAAAGGTGAAGTAGTATGGATAAACTTTCCGAAGGCCTGTAACATAAAAAAATTAAACCATTTGTAATAATAACATTCTGGGGCACTAATAACCATGCCAAAAAAAAAAAAAAATATCCCAGGTTTTCTAAGCCTGGCTCAGAGGAGCCTCTACAGCTCACTGTCCGATGTTGGACAATGTTGTCTGTAACGAGAGAACACTGTCGTGGGGATCGGCAGTTCACTAAGAAGGCTCTGGACGCCAATGACCATAGATGTTGATGCGCCTTAAAGTAAAAATCTGGTGTGAAACACTCACACAACTTTCTCTTAATTCAAGTTCTCAAAATTATACGTGACAAATTTTATAGTTTGTGTTCCAAATTTAATGAAATTCGTCGAAAACTGAAAAAAACTGTCCAGTAAAAGCACACTTCCGGTTTACTAATTTTCTTGAAACTCGGAATTTTAGCCATCTATTTATTTCCAATTAATTTTGTTTGGATGATAGAATTGTATAATCAACTATGATAGCACTTTAGACAAAAACATAACCCACCCCTACCCTAAAAGTGCCCTTAAATGAATTTTCCCAGAGAAATGTTTTAAATAAAAGATGTAGATCTTTGTATGCTTAGTTTATATACGAAGTTTCAAGAAAATTGTCGGAACCATTTTTGAGAAAATCGCTAAAAAGTGAAAAAAAAATCATTTAGTAAAGCGGTAATGTAAACGTACTTCCGGTATCCGAGTTTTTGAAAGTCGAAATTTCAACAATATATTCAATTCTAATTACATTACATAGATGACAGAATATTTTAATAAACTGAAATATGATTTTTAGATTATAAAACCACTCCCCCTCCCCCAGAAGTGCCCTTAAAGAATTTCCGGAGAAATGTTTCAAATAAAAGTTGTAGCTGTAGTCTGTGTAGTTGATATACTAAGTGTGAAGAACATCTTTGGAGCATTTTGAGAAAATCGCCAACAAACGTAAAAAAAAACAAAAACTAGTAAAGTGGTACTTCCGGTTGCGAAATTTAACCGATGACCACTAGCGGATCCCATGGTGATAATAAACGGAACTTTCTACGATTTTTTTTTTTGAGTATGCTGTTCAACACACACACACACACACACAGCAATCACATACCACATGTTTGGTTCTTTATATATATATGTTAATATATCCACTTACACTTATACATACTTATTTTTAAAAGGAAGGAGCATGTATGCGACCCGCTTTACGCGTGCTTAATTTCTAAAAGACGCCAATAGATAGTGCGAATATGCACCTTTCGTACTGGTCAATTACCCCTCCTTCTTAATTATCGTACTTAGAATTTTGAATCAGTTCTTCTCTTACGGTAGGAAGCGTCAGTGCACGGCAAATTACATACGCTGTGAGTATTAGTAGAAAGTGGTAGTTTATTGCAAATCTATATTCGCCCGCAATTCCGCATCATCTTGCCGTGATTCACTGTTGTCAATTTCTCTCTGAGAGGTATCGCCCGCTACCTACATCTTCGCCCGCTAAGGAGACAGGTTGTGAACCAGGTAAATCCCAAATTCCTTCCTGTATACCTTTCGCCTATTCCTCTTCTCCTTCACCTAGATTCATATCCTGACCTACCGCGAGCAAGAGGACAAAAGGTAAGCTAATATACTTATAAGCTAATTATACCACATACGCATATATATATATATATATATATATATATATATAGTATTACAGAGAAACGCGGTCCACTTTAACCATATATATATATTTTTCGCACCATTTTATGGTCCTTCGGGCCATATATATATATTCTACGCAACATTTTTTGGTCCTCCGAGCCATATATATTTTTTGAACTTATGGACAAATACATTTTGATTCGCCATATAAATTAAATATTATTTTCTTCAACGCTTTGGTTAAGTGCGTATAATTACAAGAGTAACACCAATATATTCTGTAAGTAATACAGTTTCAGTGTAAACCGCTTTGAATGGTTCGTATTTATTATTAATTGCTAATTTTCAGATTATGCATAATTAAATAATTGAAAAAAATTAATATTACGGAAAAATTGAACTTGGCTAGAGGAGATGCATATGAGCACGTGATTGGCGTCATATATTTCTATAACAGGTCAGAGTCCAGCAACAGAAAGGTACGTTTTATCTGTCTTTAACTTTTAAAGCGTGGTTAATACATTGCTCTTTCTAATAAACAACTGATAACTATTCTGAGTAACTATTCTTTGTAATTTATAATCTCGCACTACTGGTCGAATGACCTTGACATAAATCTACTTAACTTTTATAGTCGTATTTAATTCTTAAATAGTACTCAATTAAATTTCTATTGAATTCTTTCTAATTAATTCCTTTAAAAAAAAAAAAAAAAAAATTATTCTTTATAATTAAATCCCTACTTATAAATTAATAAATTATTTAATTTCGAATTTGGTTACAATAGTCACTGCAATGGCTGACAAAATCGAAAAACGGATTAGAGTGTTAGAAGCGGAACAAAATACTTTATTTCAACGCGTACAACGCCTATACGATGATGCTAAAAATATTGGCAACCCGCAAAATCAGGCGAATTTCAATATCAGGATTAAAACGTTGGAAAAAACAATGGGGGAATTAAACTCAGTAGCTAAGGAAATAGGGACGCTCAAACAGGAAATCAACCCATCTGAAAAAGTGAATTTACAAATTCTGAACACAGTAGATGAACTGTATTGTTATATCGTATACGAAGCGGATAAGTTAAAAATTGGTAGTAGTGCACATAAAGTTCCACAACAAAAAGAAAAGCATCCCACATTGGAATTACCTTGGTTTTCAGGTGAAATAAATGAATGGCCAGTGATTTATCATGCCTTTAAGGCAATTCATAATAACACGGGCCTGACTCAAACTGAAAAATTAAGATATCTGCTAGGTAAGCTGACCAAGAAAGCGCTCGCGCTTGTCTCTGGTTTTCAGCCCTCTGAGGAAAATTATATATTGATCTGGGAAACCTTAGTAGATAGGTTCCAGGATAAAAGGAATTTAGCATCGCATTACTTGAAACAAATTTTGAGTTTTAAGCCACTCTTGAATGAATCGGCTTCAGGGTTAGATGAATTCTTACAACAATTTTCTTCCTCATATGAGGCTCTTAAAGCTTTAGAAATAGAAAATCTCACTGATTTCATCATCTTTCATATCGCCTTATCTAAACTCGATCCCGAGACAGTCAGAGCTTTCGAGATGTCTGCTCGCACTCAAGCTATACCTACTTATGATCTTCTTCTTACTTTTGTAAAAGAACAAAATAAAATTCTTTCTAGGTATGGAAAAGTAATATCGCCCGCACATAAAACTAAAACTTCACACTCCTTTGTTGCCAGTAAAAGTAATATTAATATGCCGCTATGCAAAATTTGTTCACTAAATCATCACCAAGCTTATCACTGTAAAAGTTTTAAAGATCTTACACCCGAACAAAGATATAAATTAGCCAGGGAAAAGAATTTATGCATTAATTGCTTATCCCAGCATCATACTTCTCGCTTATGTAAGTCTAAGAACTCTTGCGCTATATGTGGTAAGCGACACCATTCAATTTTACACTTTTCGCTACCCGCACAAAATAGCAAATTACGCCCGCCCGAGAAGCCTGAGGTTGATAGCCCTAAGAATAAACCTCCGCCTGAGGTATCCGCAGCTTGTTGCGCCTCAGAGACTGAAAATAAGCCTTTTGAGGGCCCGAGTAAGGGCACTGTAATCTTATCTACCGCCACTATCAATGTATTTGATAGATGGGGAAATTCTCATAGAGTCAGAGCTCTCCTAGATTCAGGAAGTCAATCTGATTTTATTACCCGCAAACTTTTTAAGAAACTGAGACTCTCTAAAACACGTTTACATTCCTCAGTAAGTGGGATAGGAACGGTTAAACAGAATTTGCCATTCTCTTCGCTTCTAACATTTTCCTCGCGATTCGATTCGAATAAAAAATTCACAATTCGCCCGCTAATAATAAATAGTATTGCAGATGCTATTCCCACTTATGAAACACTTTCCTCTCGTCTGCATGAATTTAATCATTTACCTTTGGCAGATGTCAAAGTAAAAGGATCTGAAGAAGTTGACATCCTATTGGGAGCCGGAATATTCACCCATCTATTGATGAACAATGTAATAAGTTCTTCGCACACTTCTTTATCCGCCATCCAAACCGAACTCGGGTTTGTTGTTATGGGTAAAGTAGGTGAATCTGAACCCCCTAATTGTATTCAGGAGAACTACGCTATGTGTTTTATTTCGGGCCAGTCTCCGCTTGAGGAGTTGGTTCATAAATTCTGGGAATTAGAAGATCTCCCTAAATCTAATTCAGCAGATTCAAGTGATGACGAATGTGAGAGAATGTTCTCCGAAACCGTTAATCGAGCTCCTAGTGGTCGATACTCAGTCTCGCTCCCTTTTAAACAGCCTCTTTCTACTCTGGGAAGTTCCTTAGCCCTCGCAAAAAAAGAGATTTCTCAATTTAGAAAATAAATTAGCTTCCAACCCCGCCCTCAAGCAGGAATATCTCAATTTCATGAAAGACTATGAGCTGAAAGGACATATGACTCCTTCCGGTTTGGTAAATGAAGGTTATTATCTACCGCATCTAGCGGTAATACGCTCTGAGAGCGTTACAACTCGCCTACGAGTTGTCTTTGACACTAGTGCCAAAGCGATAAACAGTTTATCTCTAAATGATATCCTTCACACAGGTCCCAAATTACAACCGGATCTTATGGTGATCTTAATAGGTTTTCGTCTCTTCCCAATTGCCATTACTGCTGATATAAGACAAATGTATCGGCAAATTGATGTAAATCCTGAAGACAGAGCTGCACAGAAAATTTTATGGCGTTTCTCCCCGCAAGAGGAAGTCCATTCTTGGACTTTAAATACAGTAACGTTCGGGGTACGACCAGCGCCCTTTTTGGCTTTAAGGGTAATAAAGCAGCTGATCGCAGATGAAGGCCGAAAATTCCCTATGGCTGCGGAAGTTAGTAATCGCGATCTATTCATGGACGATTTAGTCACAAGTGTCGAAACTGAGGAAACGGCATTGGAGCTTTATGGCCAACTCAGGAAGCTGTTTAGTGCAGGCTGTTTCGAACTGGTGAAATGGTCTAGTAATTCGGATGCCTTGCTAAGAATCATCCCCGAAGCGGATCAATACCCGCTCCCAGTCGGGTTTCAGTTTGAATCTTGCATAAAAATTCTAGGGCTACAGTGGACGGCGAATAATGATTCCCTTTCATTCAAAGTGCAAATTCCCCAAGGGCAGTGCACAAAAAGGAATGTTCTATCCGCACTCGCTAGAATATTTGATCCTCTCGGGCTGTTGGCGCCTGTAACTTTCAAAGCTAAGTTACTAATTAAGGAAATGTGGCAATTAAAGCTAGATTGGGACGACGCACCCCCAGCAAAATTAATGAGAGTGTGGGATGAGTTCAAAGACCAAATACCGTTGCTTGGTAAAATTTATATTCCCCGCCATTTGTCAATTTACTCCTCCTCTCAAATAGACCTGATCGGTTTCGCAGACGCTTCAGAGAAAGGATACGGGGCAGTAACCTACATTAGAACCTGCTCTGTAAATGATACTGTACAAGTTAAGCTGCTATGCGCAAAATCTAAAATCGCACCTATGAAAGTAGTTTCAATACCCCGCCTTGAATTGTGCGCAGCTGTACTCCTCGCACGCTTAATACGCCTGCTGATAAACACTTTATCCCCTAGGGTTAACTTAAACAGAATTCTCGCTTTCTCTGACTCTGAAGTCGTTTTACACTGGCTCCACTCTCACCCCGCAAAGTGGTCCACTTTTGTGGCAAACAGAGTATCTATTATTCAGGAGATTTTGGCTCCTGATTATTGGTCGCATGTCAAAGGGATGGAAAACCCCGCCGATTATGTTTCTAGAGGCTTAACACCTAGTCAGCTACAAACGAATAAGCTTTGGTTTCAAGGCCCATCGTGGCTCTACCAAGATAGCTCTACTTGGCCCGCCCCGCATATTAAATTAAAGGATATGGATCTGCCTGAACGAAAGATGAAAGTTCTCGTCACTGCCCGCGATGGAAAAAATTTGTTCAGCAACTTTATCGATAGATTCTCTAGCTTTGTTAAGCTGCGAAGAGCTATGGTTTATGTTCTAGTATTTTGTAAGAAAATAGCTAGACGAAAACCGCTCCTTAACGCTGCTTCCCTTGAGCAGGCAGAATTAGAGCTGTTCAAATTAGTCCAGAAAATACACTTCTCTACTGAGATTGAGAATATCAGCTCTTCAAAGCTTTGTTCGCGACCTATCCAAAAATTGAACCCTTTCTTAAAGGATGGTCTGATAAGGGTGGGGGGTAGGCTCTCTAATTCCTCATTAGCCTATGATGTAAAACATCCTTTACTTCTTCCTAAAAGGGATCACTTTGTGCATTATTAATTGAGCATGTTCATAAAGCTAATATGCATACAGGCCCTAACTTGGTTCTTTCCATTCTCCGCCAAAAATAGTGGATATTAGGAGGTCGGAACGCCGTTAGGATTGTCTTGAATAGGTGTAATTTTTGTTTTAAATTTAAACCACAACCGTGTGCCCCGCTTATGGGTTCCCTGCCTGCTGCTCGAGTGCAGCAAGCTAAACCATTCATGAATACTGGAGTTGATTATGCTGGTCCTTTCTTAATATCCATGAGTAGGCGAAGAGGGGTACGCCCCCAAAAGGCATATGTATGTCTGTTTGTGTGCTTAAGTGTAAAAGCGGTACACTTGGAGCTGGCCTCGAATTTGTCAACTCCAACTTTTCTGGACGCTTTTAAGAGATTCGTTGCCCGCCGCGGTCCGTGTCATGCTATTTACTCTGACTGTGGGACCAACTTTATTGGGGCCAAAGCTAAGCTTGAAGGGTTATATACGCTAATACAAGGAAAGGCCTACAATGAGGCCTTGAACTCTGAGCTATCCACTCGAGGTATTCAGTGGAAGCTTAATCCCCCTTCTGCACCACATTTCGGAGGAATATGGGAGGCCAACATAAAAAGCGTAAAAACTCACTTGAAAAAAGTCATTGGCCAGCAAGTTCTGTCCTACGAAGAGTTTAACACGATCCTTACCCAGGTTGAAGCTCTGTTGAATTCCAGACCTTTATCAGCCCTTAGCTTAGATCCTTCAGAACCTTC
>JAAEAF010004452.1:20059-47581 GCA_011037195.1 Triatoma infestans | reverse complement strand
TGTTGAAAAAGTTTCAGAGTTTGACGACAAGTTTGTCAACTGAGATGATATGCAGCAAGTCGTATGAGTGCATCATATTAGTTTTTTTTTTAAAAAGTATTTCTTTCTTGCCTTATTTATTTATTTATTTTTTTATGAGGAAATTTTAAATATTTTATTATCTTTAAAAGAAAACAAAATCTGTTCACTGTTAATATTTAATGGTTCTCTAAAAAAACAAAAAACAAAAAAAAACTTGTCCATTAAAAAAGACTGTTAATTAAAATGTCAATAAAGGTAATGAAAAATTTTTGTTACAGTTCTAGTTGTTAAAAATCATGTTTTATAGAGGAGAGTTTTTAGATTAAGTAAAGTAATATTAAAACTGTAAAACAAGGAGGTAAAACGAGCTGGTGGGGAAACGTTACTTTAGTGTAAAATTTAATCATTCAGTAGTGTATGTCCATCAGTGGGTTGACATTTCTGGTGGTGTTACTAGCAGACTATGGTAACAGAGAGTTGTAGGGAACGTGAGGAAGGGCGCAAAGAAACTTTTTAATGACCTTAGTACTCGTGATCACCGTGTTAATGTTGAGACCAGACTTCTCTATTAGCTCTGCCACTCTTATCCATATAGTAACAGTCTGGCTTTGCTTTTAAAACTAGCATTCACTTCCCCCATATACATATATAGCTGACATGTATGAGCTCTTGCACAAATGATACAATATGTAATAATCATTATAACCTTTGTCCTTTCCATCCTAAAAGTAGCTTACAAACTGCCACCGCATTATCTATTAACTTATACTGGATGATTGGCGAAAGTCCGAATCCAATCGATGACCCACAAACTTGACGCACTTCATCCAGGAAAATAACATGCTCCTTGAATGTTTTCTAGCACTTAGCTAACTTCTAAAAAAAATTAAATTTTAGGCTACAAATAAAATGCAATAAACTTTTTGAAAAATTCGATCAACAACGGCAAAACCTATTAATTGTCCAATTGGAAGGAAGCATGTTCTTGCATCATAAGTTAGCGTTTCTTTTTTTTTTTTTTGAAATATACACATATAATAAAATAATTGAATACAATCATCCCGTTAACTATCGATATCGTTACTGATAATTGAAAAGATTTTATTACATTTATATGTTAAATCACAGAAATTATTAGGGAGCAACTATCGAAGTAAATATTGACAAACTAGTGCTAATTTCCATTAAATTGACCATTAGTTTACCTTCTTAACACAACTTCATGGATTCATACATATAAATGCATATCACTTTTCCGGGTAACAGTTTTCTGGGAAAGTTGATTCATTTGGGATGAGCGGGTTGAAGGAACATTAACTTTAAGGTTTCCTCTCTCACAACGGACCACTTGAATACAATTTAGGGTTCAACTAAATCTTATATAATATAAAGATACATACAAAGCAAATTGCTATGATTCCAAATTTGAAGCAAATCGGATAACCGAAATTGTACTGACTTTACAGAATTGGTTTTTGAGGTTGCTAGAAACTGTTATAAATGATTTGTTTTTATAATTGGGGTGTTGACTGCATATATAAGAACGTATCACGGATAAATTGATTTTAGGAAAAGTTCTGGGGGACCTAATGGTTAAAATTTAAACTGCCACTAGAAGTTTTACTGGTTGAGACTGAGAGGGCTGCCATACTAGTTACACTTAGGTATCCATGATAATCCGTACCACCTTTTTTCTGGCAAGTCCAACTAAATGTTGGAAGTCGTATGAACATTTCACATCTTTTTTTTCTTTTTTACTTCACAAAGATGTAAGAATAAAAAAAATATAAGAAGAAATAAGTACCATACATTTTCTTAGAAACAAATTTAAAGAAAAACCTACATCATTACTATTTTCTTGTAGTCAGTATCTTGTGGAAAATAAACTTTTTTAGATGATAAAAGAAAAGATGAAAATAAGAAAGACATTTTTATTTCAAAAGAAAGAAAATTTTCCTTCCAACCTTTTTGAAAACTTTATAGACATCTTATAGCTCGCTAATGTACAACTTGACATTGTTTTTAATAATTCAAATATTTCTTACACCTTTGGGGACTGTTGTCTGTTGTTGGCACCAGTAGCAGTTTCGTTTTGCCATGGCAGTTTTAATAATTACAGAGAGTAAAGCAGAAAGTAATTCAAGTAGATACACGAACGGCACCATCCCTTTCCCTAAACTCTCTTCCCCCTTTAACTCATTCAGACGTCTCTAACTTCTCTCTCTATCGCCCCCTCTCACAGCCTCATAATATCATCTCCCACTAATAAGTTTTGTTCGTTGTTGCTTTGTTTTTTTTTTTTGTTGAAGGGGAAGAGGAATTTTAGTCCATTTTATACATTTTTTATTGCAGAAAAGGAATTCTTTCTTTTGTGACATTTGTATTACTGATATTTCTTATAACTCTCTAGGGCTGCGTTACAACCAAGAAAACTTTTGGTTTAATTATTAGGATAAAAAAAACCAGTTGTTATAATAACAATATCAAGAAAGAAAAAAAAATTCGTTCGTAGATTTTAATTAAAAATTAATTTGAAAAAAATAAGAACAAAAGGAGAAGAACATAAAAAGAGATTTATCGATTAAAAGTTATTTGTTTGATTTATCGATCATGCCTTACAGAACAATGGATTAAATAAAATAAGAAGATTGATTTAGATTCTTCTTCATGTGAAACAAATTAAATTTCAACGTATACAAATTTGCAAATCGACTTTTTTTCATAAGAAAATTTAAATTCAAATTTCCAATTTTCATATATTAAAATGTAACATTTTTAATCAGTTTTAGTATTTTTACTTTCTCTTTATCCTAGTGAGAGGAAGTATTGCGATTGTAATACAGGAAATATGTTTGGAGGTCACCAAAGTACGAAAAATTGTTTATTGCGAATGATGAGTGTGGGTGTGTCACTCTCTCTCTCTCTTTATCTCCCATTATTTCTCATTCAATCTCTCTCTCATTGTATGTGTGTATGTGTGAACAAATTATTTCATAAACGATAATATCTGAGGAAGCTCAAACTTGGTATTTCGTTTAGGGTACTACCACCACATCTGACACGAAAGTTTCGGGGCAAAATCCATCTTCCGGAAGGGCGGCTATACTGAATGTTTTTTTTGTCTTTAGCGATTTTCTCAAAAACTCTCTAAGGATTTTGATTAAACTTCATATACTAACTACATACACCCATGTAGAAAATTGATTTAGTTTGATTGATTGATTGATAATTGAATTTAGAGTTATTCTAGGAGAACAGTGGCGTTAATCTTCTCTCTAAACTACCACTTTAGTACAATGCAGGTTCTGCCACATATATAATATTAATTTACATAACAAGCATTTCTGGAAGTTTAAGTTTGAATAAAATTACTTAACCACCGGAAGTGCGATTTTTTACAGAATAGGTTTCTTCAGTTTTTTTGGGGGAATTTCCTAGAAAACCACTATATAACGATTATCTTTTAAACTTCACAGGATGTGCGTTTTTGAAATTATTATAATTCTCTAATATCTGACATATTGTAAAAAAGATATGTCAATGACATATGAACTACACAAATTATTTGAGTAATTTGAGCGTAATTAAGATGGAACAAATGTAGAGACAACGTTAGCAGGATATTTGCAAAGAAATTAAGAAATATGGTTTAACATATTTTTTGCCTAAAACTTTAATTTATTATTCTTAAATAAAAATTAACATTCTTAAATTGCAGGCTGAAATTGCATTGTAGTTTTTTTACAAGTAGCGAAGGGGAGTGGTACTCATGTTTTAATACGTAATTGCGTTGGTTAAAATAGAGACACCTAATTTGAATGTATTGGGTTTGTGAATGCATTGGTTAATGAATTAAGAGCATGTGTCTAATAAATTAATGTAATCGGTTATTAGCGGACATTTTGGTTTTTTATTTAGGTTACAGAATTCGCTGACTACCCAAGTCTGGGTTTAAGTTTAACCCACTGGAATACCCATTTGCTGAGAATACGGGTTTGCCTTTTGGCCTCTGATCCAAGACCAGTTTACATACTTCAGATGAACTTTTGATTCTTTAGATGATCCAGTGTTTGAGTGAATTTTGAGGTTGTTGTTGAAAGAATGTATGTGCCAGTTTGCCATGACTAGATTGTTGAGTTATCAGCTATGGATTTCAAAGTTAAGTCTCAACTATGGATTTGGGTTATTCAGCATAAATATCTGTTGTTATTTTACTTGGACAAAGCCGATACGCGGCTAAATCTGAACAAGACTTACATACGTCTGTAAAAAAAAGAAGGTAACACAAAAAAAATGCTTGTTTTGTAAAATATTTTGTTACCGTTAAAAAATAAACTTACCCTTAATCAAAGTTTCTAGAAAGAGAGCGAGAGAGAAAAGAGAGAGAGAAGAAGGAGGGGGGACGTTCACATGACAAGAGAAGATGAAGAATGGCTAGTGAGCATGTCACTAATTATATAGAAGTTAATCGTATAGTTGATTAACCCGACCAGTGAGACCCTTTCTCTTCTATAACCTTGTTAGCAAAGTGAAGAAAAAGTAGAAGAAGAAATAGGGGAGAAGTTAACGCAATTGCTAAATTGACTGTAAAGGATGACGGCGTGCTGTGCTAAAAGAAAGTTAAGCCTCTTCTTAAGGGCTACTTCCTACAGTGGTAAGTCTTGTTCTCACGCACAACAAAGGAAAAAGGAAGTGTTGTCCAAAAGTTCTTCCACTTCTTGCGGCCACATCCACTGCTATTCCCCTTAGTCGCCCTCGCAAAATCATCCCAAAAGAAAAGTATCATCTCCTTTTGTAAAACCTATTTAATAAATCCCATTATCACAGTTTCCTTAACAGTTCGTTGCCATGCTTACTTCTTCATCAAATTAAAACATTACCTTTAAAAGAAGAAGATGATACACCTTTTAAAAAAGTTTTTAATAAATACATTAATTAAGGAAGAATTGTTTTTTTTTGTTTTTTTTTTTACCCTTCTGAAGATCCTTCACCAACTTTACAATTCCCCCCTCCCCCTGGCCAAGAAAAGAAGAATGAGAAGATTTCATATCTCCCTTCCCGTGAACTTTCAAAACTGCCTTCCACGCTTTCAACAACATAAAAAAAAGTGTATTTCCTAAAGAATAAAGCAAAAAAAAGAAACTTTCAAATAATCTCATTAATTTTACAATGTATTTTTTTTTTTTGATGAAATTAATTTCATTTTCATAATGCTTAAAACAAAAAAAATATGAGCGATAAACTTTTAATACTTTCATAAAAATAATGGAAAAGTGCTAAAGAATACAACTAATAAATCTATGAAAATATAATAATGGTAAGTCAAAATAACCATAAAAATTTCCCAGCTTTTCATAAAAATACTCTAAAACTCTAGATAGACAGATAGATAATAACATATTAGCAGCAATTGGTTGTGATACTCGGCCATTGGCGAGAGTTCCGGAAAAGTAAGATGAAAACTCTATTAATCAAACTCAATTAATCAAAGAAAATACAAAAGGACGGTGACTGAAAAAATAGATCGGATTTAATTTCGACAGAACAGTTTGCTAAGAGATTTTCAGTAATCACCAGGCCTCTTGGATAATTATGGGCCAATTTGTGTCACGATTGGTAATCTTAACTAATATTTTCCGCATAGAGCGGAATGTAGAAGAAAAGCAGATAGATAGGCTCTGTTTACCTAGGTTACGATGCACCATGGGTCCACCATGAGATCTATTGTTCCTCGCATTGCTCATTGTGAGCACTCTCAAACCCAAAGCACCGTTTCACGTCTATTTCTTTTAGAAATTTCAGGATCTGAGAATATTCTAGGGAGAGACTATCTCCTATTCCAATATGTGCACAGGCTTCTAAATTTGTTCTGGATGATAGCGTCGCAGTCTGTCAGGAGATGGATTGGAATCTCCACCATCTCTCCAATAAAATCTGGATCGCTAACGCATCTTAATAATATCTCCTGAACCAACAAACAGTTTTCAGTACCATCTAAGCTATTTGATAAAAAGTCTATTTCTGCTCAGATGGATGTAAGCATCAGATCTTTCCCAGTCAAACTGCACAGAAAAGTCTTAGCCTGCCTCAATCCTAAGCAGATTTTCCAGAGTAATAATCTTTGACTTCCCAGTCTTTTGGACATCTTCCTAGAAAGACTGGTCGCTTAACTTATAAAATGCCCAGGATGAGTATGCTACGTCTTTCCAGGGTGTCGGCCATTTCATTATCTTCCATGCTCTCGAAACCGAAATAGGGTAATCTATTATTTCTGCCCCAACTCTACTCTGGTAGAAGAATAGTTTACTCTACAGACAAGAATAGGTTAGAATAGCTACTCTACAGACAAAGAATACTTAATAGTAAAAGTTATTAATAAGTTACAATGAAGGGACCAGCTCTGCCCCCCCCCCCAAATAAAGAGAAATATAGAAACTGGCAAGTCGTCTGATAGGTTTTCTTGTGAATATTAATTTAAACATGAATCGGATTATTTAGAAATGAGTTCAGAATTGTGGTAGGCTCAAAATTTGTTAAAAGCATATCTTGACCTCTAGGCAAAAAAGAAGGATAGAATATTCTACCCGCCTTTCTAACTATGAATTCTAGTCGGTGGAATCCTCTAAATACATCAGCCGCAATAATGTAACTAACAATAATATAATGAGGGCTGAAATCAAGGCACGAATGACAGCGGTAAGCAGATGCATGTTCCGCCCTACTGAGACTATTAAAATGTCGGAACCTGTCAAGTAAAGCAAAGATCACTATTTATAAGAGTGGCAGCCTGTGAAACATGTACCCTCACCAGGAAACGGAAAGAGGACTTTTGGTATGGAAGAGAAAAGTGCTGAGAATCATTATCGGCCCAATGTTTCGAGAAGGAAGTTGGAAGATCAGAGAACTCTTTCAGGAAATCGACATTGTTACATACATCAAGCGAGCAAGATTGAAGGGTCTTGGCCATTTAGAAAGAATGGCAGAGTGTAGAACTTCTAAAAGCCTATTAAAGGGCAAGCATGGTGGACAAATACCAAGAGTGAAATAGATAGAAAATGTCGAGAGGACCTCCAAAAAAAATGAAAATAAGAAGATGGCGAACAAAAAGCCTAAGCTCGTCAGGAATGGCTACAAATTTTGAAGGAGGCCAAGGCTCCATTACAAAAGATGGTGAGGTAAAGGCTTGGGGCCTGCCCTAAATTTTTAAGTGAACATTAAACCAAATAATTAATTGGTAAAAAGTATTTTTGGTGTTTGTTTTTTGTTTTAGCTAACTAATTAGCTGTTATCATTAAGTTAAGCATCACCATTAATTTACAAATGTTGGATCAAGCTTCAGTAAGAGATTGCATTTCATTCCCTAATTGCCATTTAACGCACGTTATCCTTGTCACCTGATCTTCTCTCTGAATATAAACTTACTATATTTACTCTCCTCAAAGGAGAACCGCCACCTAACCGAAAACAATAACAGACTTTAAAAAATTCATGTTTTCTTCTTTCTTTTTTTTTAATTAAGAACTGGAGGAGATATTTTTACTTACTTGGGACGAAAAATAACATAAAACAGTGTTTCCTAAGTATTAAGGCTTCAATATGCAAACGTAAACAGTATAAAATTTTGAAACGAATATTTGGCAAAACTAAACATATTGTTGTTTCAAATGGTAAAAATTAAAGAAAAATATTGTTTGAGTAAATGAAAATTCTAGAATATTTCTTGTTTTATTGTTTTTATTCTGTCTGTGTGTGTTAGCAAGAAAGTTTGCAAATGAGATATTCCAAGTTTTTAACATTCTTATTGTTATTGCATTATTTTAGTATAAGAGAGTTGTACTTCTTTTAGAATAATAATACTAATTATTATTATAAACAAAAATTCATTATCATAGCTCAAAGAGTATGAATTTTACCTATATAAGTGGTCTGTGCACTGATTCAACTATTAATTAATAAGTAAAACTTTATAATAACGTCTATACTTAATTATAAAATTACTCACACTTATTTATTAGTATTCTTTATTTCTGAAGTTGGTTGGTAATGAAACACTTACCTGAAACAATATAATATTTATTTTATACTTAAAATTAAATTAATTTAAATTAATAAGATCAAATGTTATTCAAATTCGGAATTTTTACTGAAACTAGAATGGTCTTAAAAAAATTGCATACAAATATAGGTGCTGGAGAAATTAAAACAACAAATAAATTCAATAAAATCTGGAATTATATTTAAAAACAAAAAAAACAATGGTCACACAGTTTATGTTGACTGCGGATGTCGACAACTTGTCGACACACCCCCCTTCTTGACTGATGCGCGTGTCGACAGCCTGTCGACTTGGTTGTGTTCAATTTAAAATTATCCCTACTCTTCCAGCACAGCTCAAGCCAGTTTTTCTCCCTTGCCAGCACTGTGGAAAGATTAAAAAAGAGTTTTTTTCCTTCAGCCAGGAATTCCAGTTTTTTTGTTCATTTTTTTTCGTGGTTAACATTATTATACATATATTATTAGTATATTTGCACTAAATTTGAAATCTGATTTCTTATAATAATCTATTCTTTAGTGAGCTCAAACTGAGTATTGAAAAACTATTACTTTTTACTTATTTTTTTTTTATTTTTTTTTTTTAGAAAATAAAACTGCATATTGTAATTTTATTTTAGAATAAAAGTGTTATTTTGAAATGTTGGTATTCTTTATGAATTATTTTTAAGTTTTTCATCATTCATCACAAATGTTACCAATTTTATTTGCTTTCTAAAAAATAAAAAGAGATGCGACACAGTGTCGACAGCCCGCACCACGAAGAGATCTTCTTCTGCGTTGCGGGTGTCGACAGTGTCGCAGAACGGATGTAAGAATAGGTAAAATACATCATAATACAATCGAATTAGTGCAAAAGGAAACGATTGAACAAATCGATTTAGCACAGAGTATCGGTACAGGCCGAATGGGTTCGCAGTCAACGTGTTAAATGTAATTCCTGCCAGAAACAGGAAATTTAGTTGCAAAAAATCAAGCAGGAAGTGGAAATATGAATTATAAAGAGCAATGCGCTTTAAAAACTGTCGCCCTTTAAACGCTTCTTTGTGTCCGTTCATTTCAATTAATAGTTCAGTTTTTATTGCAAAAAATTGAAATTGGACAATGATTATGTAGGAGATTTTCGCAAGTAAGTTAAGCAACCAAAAACATCGGTGAATATATTATAGAGGTATTCTGGTGTTATCTTCAAAATAAACGCCCACTGACAAAAAAAAAAACACTATTATACCAAGACGAATCCACGAAAGCTGAATTTGTAAGATGTTTGAAGAGATGCAATGAAAACATTATGAAATAGTGAAGCATGTGGCTAGGTAGGTGAAGCATAGTGGTTCTTCGGTGTGTTCCTGGATACTGTGATGTTTAAAATAGCTCGGGAAGGTCTAATACCAAAATAATCTCTACCGATCGACTTTGTCAAGCGTAAAGTGAAAGGTGTGCTCAGTTCTTTTTATATGAAAGTTCAATAAGCGGAAAGGGATTCAAAAATCCAAAGACTTTGTGAGAGCCAAAAGATTTTGAACTCTCCAAGATTTGCCCAGAGAACAATTCCATGGTTTCAGAAATGTTGACGAGGCATAAACTGACGTGGACAGCATTTATAATGAATCAATGTTGCAAAATGTCCATCACATATACTGTGATCTGAAGATCTTGAAGGGACATATTCGCTGGCCAACTTGACGCTCGTCCTGCTCTTTAACGCGAGAAAATTTAAAAATTAAGTAACTCTGAATCTGTATTATTTAAAATATATAAAAATACGAGTATTTCAATCCCATTCTATAGTTTTGCAAACATTTTAATATTATGTTACAGAATTTGTGACTGCTCCAAACATAAATTTTATTCCTGGCAGGAGGAACAGCACTTATCACTTCGGAGATCTTGGCGTCCTTGCAAGTAGCCTAGGCGAACTATATGATGAAAATGTATACTATCACTTCCCAACAACACACTGTCATTATAACAGGATCTGCAGAGGTAGCTGTTCAGTACAATTAATGGGTTTAACGAAACAGTTTAACTGATTTAACAAACTCTATCTTAGTCTAACCTTGCTATCTCACTTGCACCTACCGCTATTATCACACACTTATAAACAAACACAAATAAACTGAAAAGCTTCGCTGCGGATAAACATAAAGTTTCTCAATAAGAACATAATAATAATAATAATTCATTTCTGTTACGTATGAATAAGTATATACGTACAGAGGAGTTGTTGGACTTTAAATCCAACAATAATATAAATCAATAGAAAGTTTATACTGAAAATGTTATAAACAGCATAAAATCGTACTTTTTTTTTTCTTTTTAATAAACAATATAAATATTTATAAAATTGGTGTGAAATGTCACACAAATTAATATCATGAAAATTGTATTTTTAGGGTTGCAGACTATTCCTTGTAATAACGGCAAAAAAGGTGGTAAAAAACAGCCAACAATAGTCTCAGTTAAATAATCTTTTTAATTACGTTATGGCCAACCGATTTTCTTCAAAGTCAGAATTTTTTCTGCAGATTTAATTCTAAGTAATATCATTTAAATGATAGATTTTTATAATAAACTGTAATAGCACTTTGGAGGAGAACAATACCCCTACTATTCTCCCACAAAACCACCTTAATGAATTTTTCCAGTAAAATGTCCCTTAATAAAAAATGTAGCATTTGTAAATAGAATCGATATATACCATGTTTAAAGAAAATTGTTAAAGCCATTTTAGAGATAATCTCAAAAAACTAAAGAACTGTTCAGTTGAACGTACTTCCGGTTAAGCGATTTTCTTCAAACATGTAATATTAACAACATATTAATACATTATTAACAGCATATTTAATATGATCTAACTGATACAATTATATAATAAACTGAAATATCACTTTAGAAGAAAGCACAACCCCATCGCTCCTTCAAATGCTCTCTTAAACGAATTTTACTAGAGAAATGTTACAAATAAAAGTTGTAGCCCAAATAGTTAATATCCTTAGTTAAAAAAAAAAAATCGTTGAATGTATTTTCGAAAAACATCGCCAAAAACTGAAAAATCCATTAAGTGAAATGTTATTTCCGATTGAGAAATTTTGACATATAAGTTCCGGTTAGATCCCGCCTAGTGATACCCAAATAGAAAGCCAAGTATGAACTTCCTAGATTTTTCGTTTTTGAACAATGATGTTCAAATACTATGCACCAGACTATTTCCCTAAAACAATTTGTTTTTTGGATTCAGGGAACCTCAAAACATGTATTTCCGGTGAATACTCGATAACGAAAATTGGACACTATTATAATACTTCCTCTAACACTAGCTAAAAGAAAGTAAAAAAAAAAACAAACAAAAAACAAATTGCTAGATAAACATTTTTCCGGTTAATAAAACTGCAAATTATTTTGCTGTTTAAACAAAATCTCAACAGTTTTATTACGATAAAAATTTCAGCATTCTTTAATTTTTATTAATAATAATAACAGAATTTTAAAAAACCATACATGCGAGCAACAATACGAAATATAGTATTGGATGGATATTAGAAAGAAGGAAAAAAAGAGAGAGAATGAACAAGTAAAGTTGGTTGGAAGACGGTCTGTTTTTGTCTGCCATTATATACTCCATGAGATAAGAGAAAAGTAAAACAAGCCATTCTAAGAGCAAGGTCACGTTCAAGCAGTAAAATTCCTACCAATTGGCTAAAAGGAGAAGAAGGTTATTGCTGAGGCCGCTTGTCTTCTCCCACTGACTAAACTTTCACTTGATGATACATAAATGATAATATTGCTATTGCCATTATTATTATTATTATTATTATTATTATTACTATTTATCTTCATTAATGTAACAAAACTTCCCAACAATTGTAACAAATTTGAAGTCCTCGTTGATGTCTTCCATGTGTACACTGTAATCATTTAAAAACCTTCCCCTAGCCTGGTTCAAGATGATTTGCTTTCGAAATAATAATGTATCTAGGGATTGCTTATATATTAAGGATAACTGTTATTAATGATAAAATGATACGGTTTTGAGTGATTATACAACACTTTTAAAACAATGTAATTTCGATTTTGCAAAGAAATAAGAGCAATTATTGCCAAAATTAAGCACGCTAAAAATTAAAATAATGTTTGTCTGCCCATTTTACATTATGTTTATTTGTCAGTTTATCTGTCAATCTTTCGTAGGTCTACACCTGTTCGACCTGTCATACATTAATTCAGTTTGCAATTTATATGAAAATGGCCTATACGGATTCCAATGAAATATACTCGTAGTATACATTTAGTAATTAGCTTAATTTAAAATAATGATTGAAATTTTTAGAAGGAGAAATCTGAGAGGAGCAATATCATTTTAATGGAATAAAGCCTGCAAATTCGGCACACAAAAGCTGGACTCAATAGTTCCATTAGCATCTGTACCGAGGCGCCACCATCGTGCTCCCAAGCGCACTTGAACTACGCATTACATCCTACCTCAAATCCACTGCAATGTTTTGGCGAATGAGCTTCAATTTGGTCAGCAAAGTATCCAAAAACTGTCTATAGTTCTCACCAATTGTTAGGACAAATGAGAATAGAACAAACGCCATGTGAAGGCTTAAGAACAATCGCTTGTTAAGAAGCAAACAATGTGAAAGGTTTATCAAAGGTTGGATAGAAGAACAGCGTCTGCTTTGGTGGGAGAGAACACCAAGTCAGAGGCAGGCACAACTCTTTATTAAGAGACATTTGCCTAAATTTACTAGGGATCTAATGAGCTATAGCCGAAGGGATTGTAGGCTAAACAGGCACATGCACCAATTACAATTTGCAGATAGCGCGGTATGCCGATTCTGCAAGGCTGAGGAAGACATCCCGATGTACATTCTGTGTGAGTGTGCCGGCCTGGCGAGGACAAGGTTTCTTCAACTAGAGACATGCAACCCCGAAGCTAAGAGCTTCACGACGGAGCCGCTCTCAGCTTTGCTAGGCCTGATTAGGAGGGCGAAGCTAGGGGATGTGCTATAATTTCAGGGGATGCACAATAGACCTCGTTTTGTAAGTCACAGTGGAATGAGCCCCCCCCCGCGCTTGTATTCAATTCTATGTGAAAGGTCTATTAAGCTACTAGCCACACTAGTTAATCTGTCGTTAGAACAATCAGAATTCTAATTAGCCACATTGGCCTTTTAAGCGACTCACATTAGCCATCAAGACGCAACAACAACATTAATCTTCACTCGGCCTCTCAACCCTCCATATACTCCACTCTCCTCTCCAATAACGTTAATAAGATGGTGCAAAGTGCGAGTTTGATCAATCATCAATCATCATTCCTCCTATCACAACGCATCACATTTGCAAATTTCGACTTTAATATTGATTGAGGAAATAATAGAGAACATAATTTTACAACTTATTAACAATTAAACCAGCAAAAAATTACTTGGCTGTGGCCAAAGAAGAAACCTTTTATTTTTAAAAATGTTTATTCGACATTTCGGACACCTTTGGAAAAGAAACTGAGAAGGGAAAACTGAAAAGTTGGGAAATATGAAGAGTGGTAGAAATTAAAAACAAATCCATTAGTAATTATAAGAGAAATAAATGAATATAAATAAACTAGAAAATGAATGGAAAGTGTAGAAAGTTGGTATGTGTAATTTAGTGATGGGGGGGGGGGTTGAGGAAGCGGAAAATGTTGTTGTAAGAAGAGGTGAAGACGTCCTTGTCTTTTTTGTAGTTGATGGACCCTTCTCTGTTTTCTTTGCAAGCATACCTTACTCCACAACCAAACAATCACCTCCTCTAACATTTAACTCTCCATTCGTTCTTAACAGGTATTTATCTTTTTAATATTGTTTAATCATGATATGTTTCAATGTGTATCACACAATTTATTGATTCCCGTATTTTTTGTTTTGTAGTTCCTGAGGAAGGACACCAAAGATGTCCGAAACGTCGAATAAACCTTTTTAAAAATAACAAGTTTCTTCTTTGGCCACAGCAAGCTAATTTTTTGCTTGTTTAATTAACAACGGCCAAACGTAACTATTGTTAACATTATTAACAATTAAATTCAAGGTCAATACTGTTGGCAGTGTGGCCAACATTACGGAATCTTATAATCGACTAATGCTGAACGTATGGGCTACGACTGTTTATAATGTTGAATGTTATCAATAATATAACAACTTCGATTCTAATAATTCTTATAGATATTTTTTAATAGGCAATTCATAGTTTATTATTTGGAAAATTACAATTTGAAGTATCTATATACTATATCGATATTAGCATAAATAGTCATATAAAGAATTCAATTCAATCGAAATTTTTCACTGCTAACGTATTAGTATTTTATAAATACTTAAAACAAACATTTTAAATATTTAATGTTACAGTATTAGGTTTTTTATTTAATTTATTTGTAATGGAACCACCAATTACTATAAAATCCATTATAAAACCTGGACTGAATAGTTCCAGCCTGCAAACGCATGTCAACTACATAGTAACTCCACTGTCATCCCACTATAATTTATTGGCGATTAAGCTTCAATTTCGATAGCCTAACTGCCGTTAGAAACTAATCGTGGTAGGAGAAACTGGGAATAAAATGCCGGAAATCTTAATATAGTCTCCACCAGATAACTTTAAAGAGAAGTGTCACTACGATAAACTGTAAAGAGTCGTGTGAGTCGCTAGATCAACTATGACGAGTTAACAATTAAGCACAACATCAAGTTTGAAAAGTTCACTAAGCTATCTACAGTAACTTATCCACCGTTAGAGCAAGCAAAATTTCTAACTAGCCACATTGTTCATCAGACGACTCTCATCAGCCAACTCTATCAGTCTGAATTCAACAATCATCACTCTTTGCACAGTCACTCTGTCCTTCATTTATTCTTCTCTTCTAACTTAGTGAACAGTTAAATATATAAATTGTGAGCAGTACGTGTGTTCATTCAATACAACAATTCCGGCTATATTTCTCAACATCTTATACAAATATCAATACACTATTTTCACTTCTGTTTTTATAAAAAACCTTAAAAAAAGAAAGAAAGCAATTATAATTTTTACTAATGTAATTCTTTACAAAGTTTATTGATAATATGATTAATCACATTTATGAAGAGTGCTTAAAAAGCTTATATACATATATGATTGTCAAAAGGAATAAAACATGCTTCTCTCAATAAATATTTCCTTTACATCAACACCATATATTCAGTTATAAATACGTACATACATATGTACAAACGTAATTCTCTCTCCCGCCTTCACTTACCTGTACAAACATATTATTATAACTACTGATTTTAATTGACTTTATTATTATTTGAGATGAATAAGTGAAATGGAAAGTTTTTAATAAAGGTAAGTTTAAAAAATATAATTGGTTATTGAATGTTACAAAAAACTAGCTCAAAATTAAATTAAACCCATTTGACTTTACACTATTTTTGCTATTCACCAACATTTACTAATAGCCGGTCGAAAAAAAGTGTGGGCACGGAGAGGGGGCAACAATAGAATTATCCCTTTGAAATATATAAAGAGTAATTACATAACTTCAAAGATAGATCGTTTTTAAATCATAGCGATAAGAGTCTGTTGGATTACAACACATGAAATGTTCGTATTTACTGTGCAAAGAAAAATATCAACTTTTACGATTAGCAATTTCTATCTTTATTCAAGATAATTTCCACGCAGTATATTAGTGTAAAAGTAAAGTAATGCCTATTTTTTCAGGCGGGCTTAACGTCCAACTACCAAATTAGATGTCCTGGACGGGTGCGGAAGCATCTACTTTACTATTAACATTTTTTAAACTAATATAAAATTTAACAGTTATACGCGGGATTCGAACTGAGGACCTCTCAGTTACAAGTCCATGCTCATAACCACTACACCAACACCTGCCGCCTGTCTATTATTGTTGCCACTAGAAAACTAAGCTGATATCACCCGAAGAAAATTTAATTTACTATAGACGAACAATTCGTTCGATTGTCCAAATGAAATATTATTATTACTAGAACTGTAGCAGTGATGCAATCTAAAAAGGAACGGTAAAAGAAAGTAAATATTACGCGAAAAATCATGCTATTCCTGTTGTATTCTCTAAAATAAGTTGCAGATAAAAATAAATAGTAAAAATATAAAAAAGGATTAAAAGTCACAAGTACAATTCCATCTAAAAAAAGATGAAAGCAAATAATTAACAATTACATTTTAATTTAATACAATATACAGGGATATTAAATGTGTCATTTCTTTATATTATTATAATCGGTTTCTTTATGTTATTTAGTACTGCTCTTAATTATATATACTATACTACTTTTATTTAATACTACTATAAATAAGAAGCCATTATTATCTACAATTTTTCGGCGTTATAAATTTCATAAAAAGTGAAGAACAAAATTATCTTTCAGGTTTCCCTCCACATTTTCAAGAAAAACATTTGAGTTTCCGGATTGAGACCGCGTGAGTGATTTGCTAGAATCCGACATTTCGCCAATGTTGCATTCAACCTCTTTAGGGTCGTTATTTTTGAAAGATAATAGATCAATTCCATTAGCTTTCAAGGTGTAACGACCCTGAAGAGGCTCATTGCAATATTGGCGAAGCGTCGGTTTCTAGCAAACCACCCATGCGGTCTCAACCTGGAAATTCAAGTTTTTTCGAAAAAAAATTCTACTAAATATGTAAATTTTAAGTTTTTTAAAAATTTGATCATAAAAATATAAACTTAATTGAAAAACAAAAATATATTAAAGTCAACGAAATAAAATATAAAGGACAAATAGAAGAAAAAAGAAAAACACCTAGGAATGAACAAAACAATTACAAAGTAATTGTGAAAAGAACAGAAATGTTACTTTTTATTTTTTTAAGTTCCTCTGTAATTTTCGCTTTATTTTATCTATTTTATATTTATGTCGCCCATTTATATTTCACAAAGTAATTAAATAAACATTTATTAAGAAAAAATGGTAACAATTGTAATTTACGACAGAATTAAATTATCAAATAGATATGATGTTATTTAAAACAATAGCATTGAACAAAAATGATATAACAGAATATTTGTAATATTCTAGGAAGTCATTAATCTATTGGCAGGGACCATCCAACTATGTCAGTGAGAATAATATGTTTGGCATTTCAAAATAAAGTTTGTAACATAAAATGGACGAATTGTTTTGTTAAAACATTTCCCATTCAAAATGGATGATTGTGACTATATAATTATTGTAAAAACAACGCCATTTGTTAATAAAATAACAAGTTTTTTTTTTTTTTTAGCGGTTGATCTGTCTGCGTATGTGAACATTAATATCACAAAATTGAAAAATCGCTGGAAAATCAATCTTAATATTCTGTTTAGAACCATCATGGGGGATGCAACACGAACGCTGTTTCGGTCAAAATTATTGGTCAAACGAAAATGTAAATTCATCGAATAAGTTTTTAGAGTCTTCGAATAAAGGTCAATCGATTTTGTTAATTAATTGCACATATGTGAATTTTTAATCATTTTCCCGGAAAAATTTATTTTAGAAAAGTTTTGCGAAATATGGTGGAGCCATCTGCTGGTAATAGTAGTGCACCAGCTATATTAATGTGTAATGTGAAGGGCATCAAAACATTAAGAAATGTTTCCATAAGATCTCCCTGAAAGCCATAAGTTTCATAAAATCAAATTTTCTAAAAAAATTCTACAAATAAAAGTTGAATATGTGCAAACAGCTTTCCAAGTTTAAAGAAAATCCAGGAGACATTCGAGAAAATGACAGAAAAGCACTGAATAATGTCTCACTTGGTTAACCAATTATTTCTTTCAAACTCAGAATTTCAGCAATGGATTAGGGATTTTTTTATGGTACACAACAACAATGCACCTGTTTCTAATTTATAAGGACACATCTGGAATGCATATCCAATCTTACCTACCAATCTTATCACTTCTACAGTAAACCTACACCATTCACACCAATAAATACATTCATATAAACAGATTCATTCATACTGACCAAAACTATTATCTAAACATTACAGTTAATATACAATGGTGAGAGTAGAGTACTCGATATTCCCCTAATCCCTTATTTTACTTATCCTAAAATAAATAGATATATACAAGACACTAGCAAATAAATAAATAAATACATACTCGTATGTACCGATAGTTTCACAACAAATTAAATAGTTGAGCCACCCTAAGATATTCGAATGTCTTATTAATATTGCCGTCATTGTCTCCTAATTATATCTATAAGACTGGTCGATAAATTTACTTTACCCCACGTGTTATATATTTCAAGCATTCCAGTAAAATATGCGGTAATGGTTAATGCTGTGCACCGGCTGAGGTTCTCTTCGGAATATGTGGCTGTGTGGGATTAAGAACTAACCTTTAACTAAATATAAATGACAGAATCGTAAATTGTTCTGAAATAACACTTTACATATCGTCCATTTTTGTAGGATAAAAGAAAGTGAAATTTACTTACCACCCCCTGAATAGGGGTTTGTAAAAATATAGTTACTTCAATTTATGTTTTTATTAATCAAACAAATTTATTATCTGTTTCGAATTTTGTAAAGTACAAACAAAGACTTATCTTTCAGTGATATTCAGATTAGATTCAGATTTCAACGATATTCCATTTGTGATAAAATAATTAATAAGAAATAATTAAAAGCGGTTGATTCTAACAGATATGAGCTATGGAAAGATACTAAATAAATTAATTATAATTTTCCACGTATTTAGTAATAAGCAGGTATTTATTACTTTATCTTATTGCTAGTAAGAGGAAGATTGCAATAATGTCAAATTTTCGATATTGAAAAACCATTTCAAAAATCAAAATGACAGGCTAAGAATATGAGTGTAGTTCTTAGGAGAAATTAAAAAAAAAAAAAATCATTGGCATTATAATGCAATTAATGTGGGTAACATTTAAAGGACTTATGCATGAATATGTGTTAGAGAGATATGTGTTGAGATATAAGTAAGAAGTCACCATTGTATAAAATAAATAAATTCACTTAAAATAACAATTACAAGTTAATTGTAATAAATGTAATCAACTTATAAATACACAAAACTCTCGAACTTAAATATTCTGAAGCTAAATTGATTTTAAACACAAATGTTAAAACTTAAACACTTCTTGGCACATTGACGTTCTTAGAATGACTCTTGTTAAGACTTCATCTTGTTGAACTCTGAAATACAACTATTCTAACGATAATGGTATGTCCGGAGGGAGGATTAGAAAGATATTGTTTTATCTCTCTCTAATGGTCTCTTTTTACCTGTCCTTTTGTCTTGGGATAGCATTGACCTCAGTTTAATAGTCTCTTAACAGATTCTAATTTCACTTCACTGCTCTAAAATATATTTAAAATATTGTTAAAATCACTATATTTCCATTTACCAAAAACTGACACATTTTTTCAAAATTATTTCAGTTTTTCCTATTATTTTCAATCCATATTCCTTTCACATATATAAACTTAGCTTTTCCTACTTAGTGGACGTCAAAACAAGTATTACCGGACACAACTCAACTTCGAAAATTTGACACGATTGTTATAGTTCCTGTTACAGTAATAACTGAAAGCAATAAATAAAATGTGGAATATTGTTTTAATTTTGTTTGTAGAGAAGTTATTTTTATTATACTTTTAAATAAATGAAAATGCCATGCAATAATACTTAAAATGAAAGGGAAGAAGAAAAAAAAAGGAAATAGCCTAAACATATATGTACGTATATTAAAATTAAACAAACAGATACTAAAGAGCGACCAGAACCCGCTAACAATACGCCCATTCAGGGAAATGGGGTTTCCCAACAGCTGAGTTACTGCTTGTGCGCTCGGCAAAGGACCGTCTATTATTGTGGGTGTACAGCAAGGAGAGATAGAACAAAGAAAACATTCAACTGTATATATATATATATATATAATTTCAAGTAATATAACCTCCTTGTTTTTATTAAATTTCCCTTAGATATTTATTAACAGTTTACTTTTGATTTATTAATTTATTTTATTTATAACTGCACTTAACCTCGAGATAACTTTTTCTGTGCATATACCATTAAGGCGGAGAGGCGAAAGGACCTTATAATAAAATAGCATTTTGACTTTTATATGATAACAAGACACCAGAAATTAATTAATTTCCCAAATTATTGGATCAAAAAACAAATACTATTTATTTGTATAGAGATCAATAAAATAATTCAAAGTAAATTTCTGCGAATATAGAAGTCCGGTACAAACCATTAAAACGTTTCATGTCCAATTCCAACTATGAGCGTAATTATAAAACTTTCATCGAACTGAAAGAGAGAGAGTTTGTGCATGTTTTGAATTCATTGTTTGTTTTATATTGGTTGAATAACATTTGAATATTATTTAGTACAGTTTTGTGACTAATGGACTTTGTCTGTAGCATAAATTAATAATAGCCAACAATTAGTGTTAAATTTTGGATACGTATAAAATTATCACCGTTTTTTTATTTATATATATTTTTTTTTTCGGAGTTTCACAGTTCACATCTCCCGATAACCAATTTCCTTCACTTGCTTTCTATCCAAGCAATCCTCCTCTTGTATCTTAGTTTTTCTCTTATTTCTGAATCTATTCCATATTTCCAAACTATTCGGGGCCAACCTTTCCAAACTTTCTCTTATTTCTGTGTCGCAGGAACCCATTCCAACACATTCTTAAATAAACTCTTGCTGTTTATCCTTTGAACATAACCATAAACCATCTCAGCTACACCAGTCTTTATGTCGACTATTATTGCCACTTCCAAATGCATTGCTTTATGAATCCCACCGAGTTTGGAGACTTTGAGGATCGGTGGAGAAAAAATCCATTTCAGTGACCCAATAGTTTCCCATTCATTTTACCAGTTTAATGGCCAAATTTTCGCCCCATAACACATATTTTGTAATAAATATTTATAGCATTATAAATATTGATTTTATTCTTTTTAGTGTATTCTTGTCCCACACTGTTCAGGCATACTGCTGCGTACTTTCCTTTATCATTACTGGTAATTACATGGTATTCCTTTGGTATTTTTTTAAAACCAAGACTTTAATTAATCATTGAATCTCAGTGTTCGGAGAAAGCGCCGGGCGCCTATGGACCATGGATGTTAACGCGCCCTAAATTAAAAAAAGAAACCTGGCTTTGAACGTATAATATAGAACATAGAAAGGTAAAGAGTAACAAAAATCTAGGTTAACCATTATTTAATATCAATCAGCTCTCATGGGTATAAAAGTTCTCACTGGGATCTAACAGTTTCTAACGGAAGTAGCAACAATATCAGACAAGTCCTCCATTTAAAACCACAAGACAAAGCTGGATCGAATGAGACCTTCAGGAAAGATATTGGTTAACAAAGATATCTGGAGCTGAGAGCCAATGAGCTACTTTAGTAGAAAAAGATTGGTTAAGAGTAAAGAAAAAGAATGAAGGCCGGCAACTTCATGGCTATTTATATAGTTTCATATAAACCATATACTATATACATAAGTTGTGCTATATACTCTTCTAGAAATCTTTATAAATGAAATTGCAGTAAACTTTTTAGAAAAGTTATTCACTTCAATTTAATTTTTCCGTGAACTGATTGAACTGACGGTTAAAACTTAATAATAACGTCTATACTTAATCATAAAATTACTCACAGTTATTGATCAGTATTCTTTATTTCTGAAGTTTTTTGGCAATGAAACACTTACCTGAAACAAAATCATGATTATTTAATATTTAAAATTAAATATATTTAAATGAATATGATCAAAAGTTTATATAATAAATTAATATGCTCAAATGTTATTCAAATTAGGAATTTTTTCTAAAACTATTGTGGCCTTGAAAATTGCATATAAATATAGGTGCTGGAGAACCATAGGTTTTACTCAAAATAACCAGACTTATTACGATCTTGCCCAAATTTTCGAAATAAGAGTTTTTCGCCCAGAAATTCCATATCACTGTAAATATAAAATGTGGAAGCTCATAAGTGGCCAGGATATTACGCATCGAAGACGGGTAGAGGTTAGTGAACTTCGATGCAAGCTGAGACCAAAGAGAAACTTTGAAACAAATAGCACAGAAAAATAAGACATTATTCTAACAGTGTTCTAGAAAGAAAATCTATATAAAGATTTTGCTTAAAATTGAAAAATCTGAAGCATTAATTTACTGTTTACTGAATAAATTGGCCTTGTGGGTTATTTAGTGGATGGCCAACAATAAATAAATTATGGTAAAGATTATGCGGAAGTTTGAGAAATAATCCTTAAAAGATATTAAAAAAAAATTATATATTTTGATATAGGCATGATTTAAATCATGAGACATCTATGAAGCAATCTCATTTATAATAATATTCACATATACAATAATTATCTAAAGTAGCTGGAAAAAAAAATGAATTACAGAAGGCAGGTCAAGGATATAAAGAATTATAATATAAGTAAAATGTTTTGCACTGCTAAAAGATAAGTGTCTACTGGTATGTTAATTTTATATATACATATGTATTTAAAAAAGTTATCTTGATTGTAATAATATCAGCGAAATAAAAATGAAATAATCTTCAGCAACTAATTGTCACAACATTATCTAATTTATCTAACATTATCTATCAATTTTAGAACAGACACCAACAACTTATCCTTCAGTTATAACAATCTCTTGGAATTTCCAAAACAAAATACAGATTAAGAAACGGTTATCCTATCCACTCTCCTAGCCCTTTATAAACCTTGACCCATCCAAGTGATAAACACTTGGTGATGGTTTATCATAAGTTAAACTATAGCTTTTAAGAAATTCTAACAAGAAAGTTTTGTAAGTACAATTCCTATGTTATTTCCATATTGTAACGCAGCCAATGGTGCCATCTAGGAGAGGAAGTAGGAACCGCAAGTTCTCTTAGTAGCCGCTAGGAAGCGGCTATTGGATATATTTAAAACATATCCAACTTGAAAACTTAAGTTGATAAGTTTTTCAAGTTGGATATGTTTTAAAGATTTTTTATTAGTTTTTATATTTTTTATTTTTTATGCCTTGAAAAAGACAATATATTTGTCGAAACGTTGGCAAAAATTTAAGTTTTTTTTATTTTTGGTTAAAAAAAGACCGAAACTCAAAATCCTTTCCTTCTCTCTGGAATAATTGAGAAGGTTCTAGAAGATTCTCCACCGGTATAAATAGTGGAACCGCAGAAAGTTGAGAGAGAGTTTCCAGTTACAAACAATATTTTACTCTTATATATGCCAATATTGTCCAAGTTTCAATAGTTGTGATGTAGTTTATTATTGATCTGTTCTGCAGCAATAGTCAAGATAAATTTAAAATTGCTACATATATTAGTATTATATATTTAGTATATTGCGTAATTTATTTTAAAAAATTTTTATTTGATAATATTTATTTTAAATTTATGTTTTGTTGTTTTTTTCTTTTCTGATTTTGTATTTAAACCTTTGTACAGACCCTGAAGAAGGCAATAAATTTGCCAAAACGTCGGTAAAATTTTAAAAAGAGTTTTTTTATGACCAAACCTCAACATTTATTTTCAACATTATCCTATCTAATTTGTTTCGTTCAATTAAATTTAGATTTAGTTTTTCAGTTGTTACTTCCCTTTACGTTTTGTTCTGCAGAATGTTTAATAAAATACTTCGAAGTTATTAAATAACAATTAATTTAATTGTAAATTTTATCTCATAGTTCTTAAGTTAAACAGAATTGTTATCAGAATATGGCATTACAACCCGGACTAGGCAACGCTTCCCGAACTCACAAAGGTTGCCATCCCTACCACAAAGATATCGCAGAAAACATCTAAAAGAAATCATATTTTCTGGCATACTAGAAACTCATTCATCTATGGGCAAGGGGCGTGTGTTGCTGTAGTGGTTATGAGCATGGGCTTGTGAGTGGGAGGACCCCAGCTAAACTTTATAATTGTTTAAAAAATGTTAATAGTAAAGTAGGTGCTTCCGCCCCCGTCCACGACACCTAATTTGGTAGTTGGACGTTAAGCTCGCCTGAAGAAATATGCATTACTTTTACTTAACTTTTCATCTATGGTCAACCAAAACATTTGAAATATTTTTCTGCGTTCTGCATTTTCTACATACAGTGTATCGACCGTTTTTTTCTATGTTTTCACAATCTTCTTAATGATCGGTATGTTATCAGTAGCAAAAGGTGAAATCAGTTTTTCACAAACCAAACTAAGTTGGTTGAAAACAAACTTCTTAGTTGCTAAAACCTTTTTTTATTTTTTCATATTCCTGGTAGTGATAGTTCCAGTTAAGAGTATTGCAATCATATCAAATTTTCGAAATGGAATATTTCACCGGAAATACAGATTTGACCTCTTCCTGAGTATAAAAAAAAAAAAAAATGTTTTGAGGAAATAATCGGTGGTTGTGAATAAGAATAACTCAACAAAAAATCACAGGAAGCTTGAACATGGTACTCAGCCAACCGACATGAAGGTTTCCGGGCAAAATGCATCAACCGGAAATGCGAATTTACTGAAAGGTTTCTTTCAATTTCTTGCGATTTTCTCAAAAACAACTCACCAACGATTTCCTTTAAACTTCGTATACTATCTACACACATAATCATCGATTACTTTTATTTGAAACCCTCAGAGAATTGATTTTTTTCTACGGTTTCTGGGAGAACAGAGGCGTTAAGGTTTCCTCTTCAATTCCAAATTTGAATAATAAAATCGGTTAACCAAAAGTGCGACTTTACACAATTAATTTTTGAAATTCTCCTGAAAACGACAATTACGTTTCCATTAACTAAGGATGGACGCTAACTGTACTAATTAAACCAATCACTTTTTTATTTTATTACATTTTTACGAAAACAATGATTTTAATTAGTTCCGCGGCATGAAATTACAAAGGTTTTATGAAATCGATTTCAATATTATTGGCGCCTCTTCTGGAATACAATCTGATCACTTTTTACTACCTGCTTGGATAAATACTTGTCCCCGCTCCTCTCGATTTTCTGTGAGTTAAATTTTCAGTTTAAAGAAAATTTGTGATTTTATATATAATTGTATTGTATTTTTATTTATTAACTTTTTTTTTAATTGAAGGCGCTTCAACATCTATGGTCATTAGCGCCCGGAGCCTCCTCAGTGTACTGCCGGACTCCGGACAGTGTTCTCTCGCTCCAGACAACACTGTCCATCACCCAACAGTGAGCTGTAGAGCTCCTAGGAAGAAAAAATCTAAGGGTAGCACTGGACTCGAACCCGGGACCTCCGCATGGGTGTTCAACGCGCTAACCACTTAGCTAATCCCTCCCCCGTATATTTTTCCTTTATGTTATAGGGTACTGCGACCAAAAGAGGTTTATTGTGCCACCTCACTCGTGCACAATAGGAAGGGCGAATCCGTTCCAGATTAAGTTCTCTGAAGAATATCAGGATCTGAGAAGGTTCCAGGGAAGGCATATCTTTCTCCAACGCCTGAAAAACTGGCCTTCCAAATCTTCTCTGTGTGTAGTAGCAACGTAGTCCGTTAGGGGGTGTATTGGATTTGTATTGGAGTCTCTTCCATCTCCCCACAGAATCTAGAGTTGCTATCGAACTTACAACGTGTTCTAGGCCTTGCTGTTTCAGATGAAAAATGAATATAAAGCCATTTTTTTTACTTAGACTGTTGCACGCTTCAGATCTTTAGTGGTTAGAATAATTGCATTAACGGCAGTTGTGTGATTGTTTCATATCAATTTTTTTTTTTTTTTGTTTTTACTTCCGGGAATTGAAAAGATGTATTTCCGGTGAAAATTCAACACAATCGCAATATATCGACTTTGAACAGTAATAAATAATAATCAGCGATAAAGATTTCGATAAAGTATTCATTTCTTAAAACTGAGGGTAAATGCGATAACGTTGACATTGAACGATAGAATTCCATAAGTATCTAATAATTTGAATGTCCAATTAATTTTTAACATTTTATTTTATTTTTAAACAATTCAAATAAAACACAATTCATAAAAAAAAAAAAAAAAAAAAAATTAAAAGTACAGTAATGATTGATTATTCTTCTAAAAAAAAAAAATCGATCTAAAAAAAAAAAAAAAAGCACAAAATTTTGTAAACAACAATTTAATTTTAAACCTGGAAATACGAGATAAATATCATATAAATGCAAAATATTATATAATAACAAATCATATCCTCTGAAAAGCATATGGACGACTGACAGACATATAGAAATGGAGAGGAATGTTTGACCAACAAAACGAGAGCAACACTTCTTGTGGTTGAATCTAGTTTACAGAAACTTGAGACCAAGGAGAAACTATTCTTCTTCACCTCCACCCCCTCCAAAACTCACCACCACTAAACAGTATACAACTTCCTCTCTCTACTGCGCCATTTTCCCAAGACAGATATATATATATATATATATATATCTTTGCTTACCTTTTTAACAATACATTTTTATATAACTTGTTCGTGAAAATAGTAATAAAGGAAAAAAGAAAAAAAAATGTCTAAGAAACAAGGATCTCCTACAATCGCAACATTTCTATTTACGTAATCTGATTCCTCCCCACTTATTTGAACGTATACCATTCTCACTGTATGCGAGTGGGAAATAAAACGTTTTTAAGAAAAAACTAATATTCATTATAATGTTTGAAAGTTTTCCTGTTCTTAGCAATAAAATATTGAAGAATAAATATCTACAGTTGATGACAAGATTTTTTTAATATTCATATGAGTTAAGAACCAATTTAATGCAATTGCAGAAAAAAATTAATATTCAACCTATAAATGAAGTATTTTTATGTGATCTCGATATTTGAAAAAAAATAAAGAATTACTTTTTTATTCACTGTTTGATAAATAAGTATTACTGAAGTGGTACATTTTTTACTTTCTCTTACTCCTAGTAAGAGGAAGTATTGTAATCGTGTCAAATTTTCGTATGGAGTTTCACCGGAAAATGGTTTTGAGGTCCCCTGAGTCCAAAAAAGTGGTTTTTCGCACATGGTTTGTGTGGGTGTGTGTATTTGAACAGCATAGCTCCAAAACGAAAAACCGTAGAAAGTTGAAACTTGATATTCCGTTTAGGTATCACCATGGGATCTGATAGTATCTTATCTGTCAAAATTCCTCAACCGGAAGTACTACTTTACTAGTTGTTTTGTTTTACTTTTTTGCGTTTTTCTCAAAAATGGCTCGGACGATTTTCTTCAAAATTGCTACATCAAGTATGTATACAAAGAGCTACAACTTTTATTTGAAACATTTCTCTGGCAAAATTCATTTAAGGGCTGTTATGGGGAAGGGTGGTTAGGTTTTCATCTAAAGTGCTATTTCAGTTTATTAGACAAT
>JAAEAF010004452.1:0-18851 GCA_011037195.1 Triatoma infestans | reverse complement strand
CGCAAAGATAATGCAACCACAACAGAGAGAAGAGAGGCCCTCTCTGGTTAACAGAGACTACTCTCTGACTTAGGCAGGCTAGAGTGGGAGAACCTGTGTATATAAGCCAGTGGGAATCTATCTAAAATATCTATCAGATACAACCATACAACTGTACATCGCATTGTGTCATATCTTTACTCTCACCATTCATTCTATCATTTTCATTATAAAGTCCAGTGCAGTTAGTGTAAACTTAGTTACATTATATTAGTGTCTTCATATCTCGTTCATTTAATCAAACCTAATTTCTTACCTCAACAACTCCATTATTATATTAGTGTCTTCATATCTCGTTCATTTAATCAAACGTAATTTCTCTCCTCTACAACTCCATTATACTTTTGACAATCTGGTTTTTAAATACTTTGACATTAATATTTTAATTAATAAACTATAATTTGTCCTATTAAAAATGAATAAACACAAATAAGACTTACATAAAATTGCCCACTTACTGAGATACATACTTTGGGGGGTGGAGGGGAATAAGCGCATTCCCTAGTGAGTTATCTATAACTCTTACATAAAAAAAAAAAATATTTTTTATGATAATTAGATATATTGTCTGTAATTAAATATATTAAAGGCAATAATTTTTCTTTAAAAAAAGACGAAAATATTAATTTTTTTAAATTTATTACATTTTTGTTTGAATAATCTGCCCCTGAAGAAGTTTTCCTTTTTTCCTTTTTTTTTTTTTAAGCAGCAAAAATATTTTATCCTTAAGAGTGGCGGTACAATATCTGGTGGTGATAAAGCGTATGGCCATTAAAAAGAATACGATCCTGGGATAAAATACAGCGGAAAGGACCGAGAGAGAAGGATGAAGAGGATTTTTTATTTTTTAAAGTAGGAGAAGAAGGAAAAAAAAATTCTAAAGGAAAAAAAGGCAGGGACACCATTTAGTTGGAGGGCACTAATTAAAAATATTATTAAAGGGGACGCCTTTCATAGTCTCTATTATCCACTGTCTTCACGGCGACAGCGGCAGCAGGTGATTAAATAAAAGAGGTTAAGAGGTAGGTCATTAGTATTCATCAGAGCTTGAAGTGTGTTGGGCATTAGCCCAGGGAGATACAGCTCTGGCCGACCAACCACTACCACCCTCCCATACTACACTTTTTTACTGCCCTCTGATAAAGTAACCAACTACCAAACAGTTATTTTTCGTCACGAAACCCTTTCATTTACTTATTTTTTTTTTTTTTTTAAGGATTCACCCTAAGCAAAAAAAAAACTGGGACAAATAAATTCCTTCAATAGAAAAAATACTATCATTTTTTTAGCTGGTCGGCTGATATAGTAATAGTTGGACGTGCTAGCCGAGCATTCCCTAACATCTTAAATCTCACACGGTGATTACTATTATCTTCTGAAAAATCCAAAAAAAAAAATTCGACTTTCAGCTAATTAAAAAAAAAAAAAGATTTGATGCTAAACAACTCATACGATTTTTCTCTTATTACAACTTTCTCAAACTTGCAAATTTTATCAGAGCAATTTTATAAATATAAAATGGTGGGGGTTAATGTTGTTAAAAAATAATATCTAGACTTGGGTAACTATGTTCTCCCCCCCCCAGGTGCTAGTTTTATCTTTTTCTAATGGAATGTTAAAAATAAAGAAATAATTATAACAAAGAGAGAAGGAATTAGGTTAAGTGTTAGTGAGCTGAACTAGCATGGGAAGATCCCTGGTTCTCGTCCAGCAGTGCTTCTCATCCTAGAAGCCCCCTTTACAGCTTACTGTCACTTTGTCAATGACCATAGACCAAAACAAAAAATCTGACGACTTTCTCTTACAATAATTTTATTAATACAATTTAATAGAGAAATTGTTTTTAAAATTGTGTTGTTTACAAAACGTTTAAATAATGTTCTTGCATAAAAAAAGTTATAGTTTATATCTGAGAAGTTAAATTCCACGTTTAAAGCAATTAAATAAATTATTGTAGCGGTTTTCGAGGAAATTGGAAAAACTTAGTTTATAAAAAGTCGGGCTTCCGATTTACCGATTTTCTTCAAATTTAACCTTCTAGCATTGCTCGTAATGTAATAGAGGCTTCTAATATTATACAGCTGGTAGAACCATATATTTATACTTATAATGATTGTGATAAGGGAAAATTAGAGAGAGAGAATGAATTTAGCAATGAGATAGAAATAAACCAGATGATATGCTGAACACTATATAATAAATAAACTGCAAGGACTTTACGTAATTACAGTAAAAGGTAGCGAGAGAATAATAAAGAGCAGATGGCTGAGTAATTAGAAAGTAAATAGTTTGGTTATCGACTGGATGTACTGTTGTAAAAACTCTCCTGAACTGTTGCGCTGTCGCCCTAGTCTGGCCTAGGTGAGGAATAACTAACGTTTGATTCATTTAATGTCTGCTTCTTCGCTTTTCGGATCCTATGAATCTTTAATGATTCGGACATACTGAAGTGGTACTTTAGCACTTTAGAAGTACTACAGTTTCTCCAGAACCCCCCAAAAAATCAATTTCCCCAGCAAAATGTTACAAATAAAAGTGTAGATAATAAACGAAGTTGGACCCGTTTTTTTTTTTTGAGAAAAGTGTAAAAGGTTGATAAAAACCATTCAGTAAAATGGATTTTGTCGGGATATCTTCATGTCAAATGTGATGGTAATAACTAAACGGAATACCTCTGTTTTTAGTTTTCTGCGACTTGTCGTTTTGTTTTTCTCACTAACTTTATTTAGAATTTGCTCCACGATAGCAATTTACTTCCCGCCAATATTAAATAAGCGATAATAGAAAATATAAGTTTTGAACTTCCTACAGTATTTCGCAGCTACAATGGTTCAAATAACGAAATTTTCACATTAGAGACAGGATGAAAATGAAAATTTGAATAGAAAATCATCCAGCATTTATATATATATATATATTACGTGGCCCAGAGGATAGAAACAGCTTCAAGCATTAAGGTAACATTGTAACTGACAGGTTTTCGAGCTTACAAAATTTGACATGCCCTCCAGCTAAAACGTTATTGGATAGCACAGGTGAAACAGAATTCACGTATATTAGAAATAAATATAGTAACCCTATTCCCAATAAACTGGCTGTGTTTCACAGTTCGTTTCATATATACAGTATATAACTAGTGAGTGGGGGGTGGAGGGAGGAACTATTTAAATGGAAATTTAACACAAAAAAACCAGAAAGCTTCTTTTTATAATACGTTTAATAAATCGTATTCGACTTTGGTTCTCTAAAAATCAATTATATGTATAGAGGAAAAGAGACACCTGAATTATATATATCTATATATAAGGATAAAATTTAATTGAATTTGCTTTTTGGATAAACAATAAATATAACCATGAAGTATAGTTGCTTCAGTTTATTAAATTATTAATTTTTGAAATCAAAAAACATTTACACGAGAACGCTAATCAAATTCATTTTTTGCTTTACATGTTTTAATTGACAGTCAAAGATCTTTTTCAATTTTTTTAAATAATTTTCTCAATGATATCTTCAATACAAAACATCTTTTCACTTTTTTCTTACTCTCTCTCTCTCTATTAATGAAAATATAGGAGTTTCCACCGGAACTACATATCATGAAGTTCTCAAAGTGCGAAATAACTGTTTTTAGCCAATGATCTAGAAGAGTGTGTGAGGTGTGTGTGTGTGTGTGTGAATAAAATATCTGTTTCCAGGTGGAGGAGGGAGAAATAACCTCCCTAGAATCGTCCAAGGTTCTAAGATTAGCTCAACTTGGAGGGAATGGTATAGATGAGCAAGTCACTCCCATGGCACCAGTGAGGGCGTAATAGTTCACTAGAGATCGCAGTGCGCAAACCCTCTGCCTTTAAACTGAATGTTCGCTACATAGATAGATACGTATCACTTTTATTTGAAACATTTTTATAGAAAAAAAAAGAAGATTATTTTAGAGGGGTATTAGAAGGTGTGTCAATAAGTTTAAATTTAAATTTGCACAGGTTTTATTGATTTTAACATAGAGCGCTCCACATAGGTCGCTCAAGTATACAAGTAAAATCTCCAATACCATTTTTATGGGCACTCCAACGTAAACATTGTAATGTTGCATTTTAAAAGAAAATGTCCATGATTTAATTGTATTAATTAAAGAGTAAGAGAAAGTCATGTGAGTGTTTCACATCAGATTTTTGTATTTATTTACAAATAAAACACAAAATTTACTGGAGATATCTGTTTAAAAAATGGCAATTTCCCATGGCTTTACGAGTATGTCCCGTTAATTGAAGATTGGAAAAGAACTGAGGCAGACGAGGAGCTGAATAAGTTTGAGAGGGGAGGGAGCTATTAGAGAAACTTGTTTAAAGTTAAGGATATACATCTACCAGCACGCACGCACGCACGCACAAGTCAGAGAGAAATTTAAAATTAATTTAAATTTGTCTAAAATTATTTTCTCTCAGATTGCCTGAAAACATATCACGATGTCTGGAGATAGATTTCAGGACTTAGTTTAACTTTAGAAGATTATATTTCTAGGAAAATTTCAGTTCAAAAGGAAAAAATATGTATCTAAAATTACACAGAAATAAATTAAAAAGTAAATAAATGACTAGAAAAAGTATCACCACAAGAACAAAAATAGAAAAGTCATTCCCCCATCCCACCCTATTATATTATTCTGACTTTCATTTAAGATATTAATTTGTACCCGACATTTTCTATAACATATTTATATTTTTATTATTTAAACAGATATCTCATTACTATAATATAACCCTCTCTTAATGATTAATGAAATTCAATCGATTGCAATGGTAGGAAAAGAAGAATGAATACCAACAATCTGTTAGTCGAAAAAAAAAAAAAAATTTGAAACATGCTTTTACGTCGATCTTTTCTCCCACTTGTCTTCGTTCATCCTAGCAAGTGTTCTACCCACTTCCATTTGAGCAATCTGTCAACCACATCACTTGTTCGGGTTTTCTAGCTCACTTCGGGATTTTGAATTTTTTTGAACTCTTTTAATTCCTAGCATGCTTCTTTCCATCGAACACTGAGTAGCTCTAAGATGATCCTTAGTTCTTCTGGTCATGATTCTCATTTGTGCTCCGTATAGCAGGCAAGGGAGCATACAGGCTTCAAATACTCGTCCTTTTAGTTGGATACTCATTTTGCTTTTAAAGACAAATTTGAGGCTCCAATATCTTTTCCAAACTATGCCAATGTGTATGTTTATTTCTTTCAGGGCCCCACCACTGAATGATATGAGCTGGCCAAGATGGAACCCATTTCAGTTTTGACCCTTCAATATATTCAAACACCTGCGCCTTAATCATTATTCATTAAATATGTCTTTCTCCTCGCTTATTTTGAGAATGAAAGAAAGCAAGAAAAATTTGAATTTAGAATATATGTACCACTGATCAAGAATTGTATAATAAAATTTAGGAAACAATCACTGGATGGCAGTATTTCAAATCTCATGATTTCTGGATCAGACTAGGCTTTCGTAGATTTAGTATTGTTTGAAAACCAACACTGTATCCATATAACGTATGGATTTGAATTTATTTCAACAGATAATACTAAAATAATAATTTAGGATAATCCAAAAAATAAATATTTTTTTTTTTAAATAAATGTTTCAAATAAAAATTTCAGTAAAACACTCTTGCTTTGGGAAAAAACTTTAAGTATTTCGCGAATGCTATAAAAGAAGTGTATTCACAGTTAAGCATATAATAAACTATTCACTGTACGATATTTTTTCATGAAAAATCAATCTTTTTAGAGAGGGGAGAAAAGTTTTTGTATTTCTCAATTAAATTGTAATTATGATAGTTTCGTGACAGATAAATTCAACGGCAATTCATGTCAAACTTTACCAAACAATGTATACATTACTGCCATAAAAAACAAACATTATTCCCAGATATACATCCCTGTAGAAAACGAATTAATTTAAAATGAAAAATAAATAATAATAATTACAATTACGTTTTATACTTTTATTTAATAAATAAAATATTTATTTCAAAACTTTATGAAGTAGAATATTTAAAAAAAAAAGCGCGGCTGCATAATAACTATTTTGTAATTGCTACATAAACACAGCATGAAATCAAAATAAATAACAAATGTTAATTAAAAACCCCAATTTAATCAAAATAAATGATTTAATCAATGAATAGAAAGTTAATTAAAGATCAATATTTGTGTCACTAAATTTTTTTTTTTTTTTTAATTACTATAAAAAAAGTCATGTATAAACTTCCACGAATGAAATTAAAAATGTAATTAAAAATTTTTGCAGTGTATCATTCTCAAAAAATGTTTATTTAAGAAATAAACCTTAATTTACTTTTCATATACATCACAATAATCTCTATTTTCAAACGGTTTTTTCACTGCCTAAAGTGTGACAAAGCGTATAATAATGCATAATATGAAGTGTTTCTAAATCTATAAATTCTCTACAAGGTTTATAAATATAAACTAATATAAGTATGATAGAATATGTTGTTTTTATATAATTAAAAATAATTATTAGAAATTATATTTCTTCAATTACATAATATGGGAAAATAAATTACAAGGAAATAAAAGGGAAATTTCTATCTTACAGGGCAATTTTCTTCCATAGAAAGGGGAATTATGAAATTTCTAGGCGGAATAAAAAACATCATTGCACTCCTACATTCCCATACTTAAATTATTACTGAACTTAGTAATATTTTCATAGGATATTTCCATATAATTAAGCTGCCAATTGCTTAAACTTTTCTCAAAATAATTGGACTACAATATCATAAATTAATCTACAAATTCTAAATTAAGATTTTTATCTATAATATTTGTCTGCACAGGCAAAACTAAAAATGGCCTAAGATTAAATTTATTATGATTGACTGTTGTATATAAATGGCTCGACTTGGCATTCCTTTAAAGTATTTATTTTAACAGGAAATGAAGAATTGAAAGAGTTGAAATATTAAGCAGGAGAGGAATTCTAAGGCAATAGTTATCATTAAGTTGGAAATATATTTCTTAAGGACTAATTTTAGAATAAAATGAATAGAACCAATTTTGACAACAATTAAATTTTAAGCAAACTTATGATTTAAAAACATTAACGAGCTCAAGTGAGATGTGGAGGACCTGTAGCAGAAAATGATGTCTGGTTATGACGAAGTGATGAATACTTACTGAATTCTGTACTCTTAACAAAATACTTTAGGCGGTAAAAAAAAAGTAAAAAGTGAATAGAGTGTCCGAGCGTAGAGTAATGATGTTGGCTGGTAATGTAGAATGGTACCGTTGGCTAGTTACATAGCTCAGTTTGTTTGAACGGCATCACTAGTTAAAACTCTTGCCTGTTCTCTTGCCAATTTAGCAACTGTCAACTAGCTTGGTGAAAAGGGTTTGTAGCCTATAAAAGGGCTTATAGCAGAGAGCTGAAAACAGACGGTTGATTGCTTGTTTTAAGCAATTTTTTTTGAATAGTTGTATGTGTTTTATACTTCTCAATAGTATAAAAGAATTTGTTGACCGTTGATGAATTATGTTATGAAGAAATTTGATGAGGATCGGTCAAGAAAAAACATTCATTATGCCAACGTTTCGACAGAGTATCCTGTCTTTATCAAGGCTCAATAATAGTAAGCACTTCAATGCTTGATCACACTGACTATTTTCTTCTCAACTTTTCAATATTGAGTTTTTCCATAGTTTCTAGGGATGGTTTTCATAGTTGTATCCCAATCATCTATATTTTATAGAGGAAATGAGAGCGACAAAGGGGGTTTATGCGTAGTTGTAGCTATAAACCACAAGAAGTCTCCAGAGTCCTAGTGAATTTGAAAAAATGCAAAAAGATCAAGGTATTTCTCAATTAATATTTGCTGTTTTATATAATTAATGTGAGCTCCAAAGAAAAAATTCAGCATTTTCATTCCATTGTTGAAAAAGAAGGCAGAATAATTCTTTGTGTTTTAGACTTCTCAATAACAGTACGCATCTAATGGGGTTTATGCATAGTTGTATTGCACCTGCAGAGAATGGCAATGGCGCAAAGGGTGCTATTAACACCAAGAAGTCTCAAGCACTTGATGTCCTAGTGAATTTCGTCAAAATTCACAGTTTATTCCATTTGAACATTTCTTTAGGGATGTTCTATAGATACCCCAAGCTCTTAACAATAACAACACAACACAAACAGTACAAATATGGAGTTCCTTAAATTGTTATCTTTAATACTGAGTACATCAGATTTATGGACACTTTCACAATTGTCTGCAAACAATTATAATTTAAACTCATAAGATCTCGAAAGTCTCAAGTAAGCTTTGTTGGCATTTTTTAGCCACATTCCTTCTACATATCGAGCATTTAACAAAGGCAGGGTTGAATAATGACAGTTCTGCTAAAAGTTTTTAGAAATGTAACGTAAATAATTTTTGAAATTTGATATTTTTGAGGTACAGAGCCAGACGAAGACAATATTGTGGCAATCTTTACACCATAAAACTATTGCACAAAGTTTTACTACTGGTTCCTCTTTAATTAAATCCAATATCGACAAAAGAAAACATCAATATACAAAGTGAAAATACAAAAGATCATATCCTTACAATTATTATAACTTTACAACAAAAAGGGAATATGATTTTCATTGTTTCCTTATTGTAAATATCCACTTATTGAATCCCCATAGATAATTGAATATTGCAACAATTGAAAAGTTGTAGTTTAATTTTAGCAGAATTAGAGTATAAAGAACAAACGATATTCTTATTCAAGAACTCTTTGTTACCTAATAAATTAAGCAGTATTAATGAATGATTCCAACTTTCAAATATGAACACCCCCCCCACCAGGTACACAGTTTGGTATAGCTAGGGGATGAAAAGAGAGTTAGAGACAATATGAAAGAGAGACAGAGCGTGAATCTATGCCTTCTAAATCAGTGTCATCGACAGGAAATAAGTACGTACGGCGAATAGACCCAGAATTCAACCAATGTTCCTCACAGAAATGGTTTGCTATTGGTTTAATATGCCTAAGTTGAATCATGATATATAAATTTTTTTGTTTATGTTCGAAAATATTACAATTATTAAAAAAACCAATAATAATTGAAAATGATGATAATTAACATTTTGAACCGTTATTATAATTAATTTAAGTATTAATTCTTGATCAATAAGTACAGTTAAACTTTTACATTTTTTTTAAAAGCCAGGTGCTGCAAGTACAGGATTGGTTGAATATTTACTGTTTTTTCTTTTTAACATGAATTTAACACATGAACAGTGTTGCGCTGTAAGAAGATGAACCATTAATCAAAACGTCATTATATAATAGCTGAAAACGATTTTGTGATGTTTTTCGAAACTGAGTTTTCATAGGAGGGTATATTAACCCAGATCCCCCTAAATATGTAAAAAAAAAATGTTTTTAGCAAATGTGTGTGTGTCAGAAAGAGTGACAACAAAATATCTAGAATAAAACTCAAATTTGTTACATAAATTTTATTATTGCATATTCTAGAGAGTTATGGAATATCAATTTAAATATAAGAGTTAATATGGTCGTATTTCAACGCCATATTTTAACCACCGATTTTATAATATGTTTACTGATTTAGTTTTTTGATGAAAGTATGACGGAAATATTATGCTTCTTATCACTAACACTGAAATCATGCTTCTTATATCTAAAGAGAACTAAAAGCGCTAGTGATGTGTGAGCACGCCCTAAGCGATGCCATTCCTTAAGATGGAAGGCTCAGATTTTCGAGATCCACTTTTGTTTTAATATTTCTAAGGCTCTTCTTGAGAAAAGCAAACGAATATAATATCATAGCCTATATAGAAAACATTTTCAAGCCATATTTAGCTTCTCTAATCCTTCATTCGCATATATAATTAATTCTAAAATGATTAACTGAAAGAGGTAACCACTAAAAATGTTAAACAAACTTTGAATCAAATTAATAATAAAAAACAAATGAAATAATTCGTAATTTCCAAACTTCATAGGAAAATGTGGTCCAACATGATGTGATGAATGTATAAATGGGAAAATATTACTTATCCGTCTAGTAGAATGTGTCCATGCATTGCACTAAGTGGGGAAATACTGTGTAGGTGGTGGTTTACACTATGTGTAGGCAGATGAATATTAAACTGGAAGCTGTAGAACATTCTATTATAAGCTGATTTGCTCATATCGTATAATACCAACTGAATTAGTATTTCTAAAAAAAAAAGTTACAATTAATTAACACTACAAAATAAACAGACACTACTAATTTAATATTGAGCGGCGCAAATTTATTTAACAACTAATTCTTTGTTTTTCTGGTCTTAAAAGGATTTCAAAAGTGTGCTATTTATTAGCTTGATTGTAACCGACGGTTATCATAGAAGATTAACAAAACCAATTAGTTATTGACCATATAATGGAAGTGACCGTCTTCTGATAAGCGAATTCGCCAAAACGTCCATCAAGCCACTCAATAGATGTGTAACAGAATAGACGTCTTCTTGTGGAAATTTGCCACAAATGTTAGCATCGCATTTCGCCCACATTCAATAGTTCTTATCTTCTCTGTCATGCACACTTCACTATATGAGCGACGAATTCAAGACACTAGAAGCTAGGATAAAAATCATATAAAAGGTCAGCAAGGATTTAGTGTATTCTAAGGATTTAGCGAGTCGATAACAACATTTGAAGAGTCTAAAAATCACGCTCGAAGAAGTAGTCTACAAGAAGAAAACAAACATCCAAGAGCTTTACTGCTATTGAGGAGTCTATAACTACGCTTTTAACAAGCATGGAACAATCTGTACTGAATTCTCTGTCAAAAGCCTTTTACAGGCCAGAGAGTTACCATCAAGTTGCCTTAGAACAAGCAAGAGTTCCACCTAGCCAAACCCTTAACAAGCTCAACTATCTAACTAGTAGCCAACGCTACCATTCTTCATCACTAGTCAACTTCACTCTACGTTCGGTCACTCCGCCTCTTAAACTCTTTTCTCCTCACGAAATATTTCGTAAATAATACATTGTGAATACTTGTGTGTGTTTTTAACAATTAAAGCTTCAAAAAAAAAAAAAATGTGAACAATCATGACTAGAGTTTGCAATGGATCTGCTGAAATTAACTTTCTAGCAGATAAAATAAACACCATACAACCTTTCACCTGATGATGATAGACACTATATGTATTTACCAACAGGACTTTGATGGTAAAATGGAAAAAGTATTTTTATAGCGATAAAATTGCCGGCCCATGCTATATATCCTGAAATGAAATGTTAGATAGCTTATCATATAAACCGCAATTGACCTTTTATGTGGATCAAATGAGGGGGCGGACCTGTGATTGCGCCTAGTACAGAACACTCTGATTCCCCTTAACCTTTATACCGTCATCAATTCTCTGCGATACTTTCTTTTTAACCTCTTTTTTTTCCTTAATAAGCATCTTTTAAATTTTATTATTGCATATTCTACAGAGTTATCGAATATGAATCGAAATGTAAGAGTAATCTGGTCGTACGCCGTATTTTAACCATTCATTTGGTAATTATGTTTACTAATTTATGTATTTTGATGAATGTATGATGAAAATATTATGCCTCTTATCTTTACTAAGAACAAATATATATGTTGCGTAATTGCACGCACTAAAAAACGTCATTCTTTAAGATGGAAGACTGGGATTTTCAAAGTCAAATTTGGGGTCTAAATCTGTCTATAAAGCTTCAACAATATGTCTTGAACAAGTGTATATTATGTAATATAATATATAAGTCCATTCAATTTAATTTTTATTTTATAATTTAAATCTACATTTATTTTTTTTCCAAACCAATAATTGGATACATACAATGGCTCTTATTTTCGAACTCCACGCTTCTACTTTCTATAATTTATTTGTTTAATTACACTAATAATAATTATTTCGATTACTCTTTATATATTGTTATGAAAAAGTAGATTTTGATTAAATTAGCTCTTACGCAGACGTCCATATTTACAGTACTCTTTCAATACTTTGTGGACTGCACCACATACATACAAAAAAAATAAAGGACAATAAAATGAATAGCTATAAATTCCAGAACAAAGAAAAGTTTTCTAACCGAAATTGTGAATTCCTTAGAGAAAGTTTTGTGGTTGTTTAAAATCAATTTTATTTTGTGCACCAATATAAACGGCAAAATAAATAATGGGGGTGTACTTTTTTCAACAATGAGAATGAAAATTCTGAGTTTTTCTTTATAAATCACATTAATTATATAAAACAGAATTGCTTCATTATGCGTTATACTCTGGTTTTTGGTATATCAATGATATTCAGTTCACAGACTTCCATACGACAAAACTCATTTTACACACTGTTTTAGGAGGTTTGACGTAACGAGGAATATAGAGGGGCTAGTGTTTATGTGATTTGGCCAGATCTTATGACATTGTTTTTTTTTTTTTCTTTTGAAGACAATGTGTTGTACATATAACGTAATAAGCAGGTTTTATTTTGATTTTGCCCCCTGTTTGATAACACGCTGTCTATCAAGAAATACTGATAAAGGGAGGGGAATGCTTGAAACCACAACATGAAACAGCTATCATGGAAAAAAAAAATATTTTGTTTTCTAACGGATCTAAAAATATGATTTATTTATTTATTTTCAATCATTTTTGAAACTTTTTCATTCATTGAAATTCTGAAAATGGTTTTCTTTTTGAAAATTTGCTCTTTGTAAAGGTTTTTCTCTATTAATAAAATAAAGATTTTAAAATAACTTGTTTACTTGTAACCCGCTTTCTCTTTTGTAGAAGTACCTACTAACATCATAAACAATATTTAAACGACTTTGCTTGTTCAAACACATCAAACATTGTGCTGAAGAGGATGTAGCAACTACTTCGTTAAGCATATCCATAAGCAAATTCTAGCTCTCTAAGTTTACTATATGCAACTTATAAAACTGTATGCATAATAGTAACAGTGTGACAATGTGTATGTGTGTGCGTGTGCGCGCATTTGAACAAAAATGATCAAAAACGAAAAACCAGATAAACGATGATATTATGCAAAAGTATTCACTAGCAGACAGAAGCATAACCTGGACTGTAACACCAAAAAACATGCCTTTTAAGCAAACGTCCACCAACAAAAAAACGCCCTTTGCAGGCATTCGTTCTCATTAAACGCGACTTCTGTGCAAAAACTTTAAAGAGTTGCTCTAATTAGTAATACCAATATAATAAAGAGTTAATTATAAAATTTAATTGCCGAAGAAATAAGAAGGAGGTGGTTAAATAGAGATATTTTTGAAAGATTTCTTCTCCTTTTTTTTTTTTTTTTACATTCAAATCATCTAAATTCACTAAATAAATATAAAAGTAAATAATACTTAAATAAAATGAAAGGAGCGGTAATTATTTATTTCATTCACAAAAAAGTAAACATTCTCCGTATAAATTTATCATTCCATTAGGGTTATATTCTCGCATTCCACTTTGAGTATAAGTCTCCGTCACTGGAGGGATGGGCTTGGGCTCTTTCCCCTATATTATTAACACTAAAAAGAGAAAGTAGCATTGGAGAGGAAAATGTATTTGCAATCAAAAGAAGAAATTTCTCTAAGGACCTTTGCAAACTATCCTTAAAGTTGTCCGTTAAAATAAACCATGCGACAGGAAAAGACAAAGATATTCGACTTTTAGTTGCTTCTCCTCTTCAACTGCTACTTTGCAATCCTTGCTGCTCGTTCACTCTTACATACTTTACTTAGTTAATTACTAAGAAAGTCGCAATGGTACATGAAACAAAGATTAAACTTCCCATTAATTTTCCTCCTTTTCTTAATTGATTTCCTGCAACTAAGTAATTTCTACTCAAGGAAAACTTTCTGCAATTTATTTTATTTAATTTTTTTTTTAAAGACTAATTTCCTTACAAAGTTTAAATGTATAATAAATGTGAATACTTAGAAGTTTAAATGAAAAAAAAAAAAACACCAATTTCATGACGACAGAAATTACTACAAGCTCCCGTTTAAAAAGTACCTATTTAAAACAGTAAAGTCTGACCACTATACAAATGATTACTCAAGACTTTTTTATTTTTTCTTACTAGCAACTAGTGAGAGAAAGAATTGCGATAGTGTCAGATTTTCTAAATTGAGTTTTCACAGGAAATACATGTTTTGGGGTCGTCGGAGTGTGATAAAATTGTTGTTTTATTATTATTTTCTTTTTTTAAATTTAAGGCGCGTCAACATCTACGGTCATTGCTGTCTTCGAGTGCACTGCCGGGCTCCGGACAGTGTTCTTTCGTTACAGGTTACACTGTCTATACCGGACACTGAGCTGTAAAGTCTCCTAGAAGGAGAAAATCTAAGAGCAATTTCTGCAGAAATCGAACCCGTAAATAATTTTGAGAGAATACTCTATGTGAACACGAAAAATCGCAGGTAGCTGCAATTTGGTATTTCGTTTAGGTAGTACCACGGATCCGAAGATTTCCAGTGTTGTGGTAATTCATTTTAGAAATATTTTGGATGATTTTCGAAGAATTCAGCTTAATGTAAGACTGGCATTGAATGTTTTAGTATGGAGAGGGGGAGACAGAAGAGGGCGCTATTATACAATTTTTCTCACACTACTGTTAATAAGTTATATAAAAAATGATTTTTTTTTAATAAAGGCGCGTTAACAATCTATGGTCATTGGCAGGCCAAGCCTTTTCAGTGCACTGTTGGACTCCGGACAGTGTTCTTTCGTTACAGACAACACTGTCTATACCGGACAAATTTTATTTTAAACTATAATTCTACTCATTTGTCCTAAGATAAATATACAGTTGGCAGCAGCGGTGGGATGGGGTGGAGGGACAAATATCAACCTACTAACCCAGTCAGGTAGAAAAGTGATTATTAATGAATGTGCAGTCCAAAGAAGATCGTTCCAATAACTTTTAAAATAAGGGTGATAGATTAATTATTGTCCATTTAACATTCCATGAATACAGGAAATCTTTATATTCATTTTCCAAAAAAATTATTGTCAGTAAAGTCGCATTTCCGGTTAATCGATTTTCTATAAATTGTATATTCTAACAATGTACTTGTCATATATTAAGATTTTAGATTTTGTAGGGAGCAGAACCATACATTATATTGAAGTCACTAAAAACATTTTTTTCATACTTAGAGGAGTTTAAAAGAAGTAATTTCGGTGAAAACTTCGAAATTCCGAAAATTTGATACAATAGCCATATTTCCACCTTGCTAGGAGTAAAAGGAAGTAAAAAACTAATGAAATGTGCCTAAGTTGGTTAACCATCCCGCTTTGCTATGCAATACACTGCTGGGATCAATACATTGTGGCATGCTGTCGATCCTTTTATACCCTGAATAAATATAAGCCGCAAGCAATAAGGGGCCCCATACTACCACTACGTTGAAAGTAGGCCATCTGCAGTTCGTCTATACTTAACCTATCTATAAAGGAACTATAAGCGTGAGCAAGTGCGTCTGTGTTAAGCAACACTTAGCAAACATAAAGAGTTTTATAAAAATATTTAATAAAATTAAATTTTAGTTTCAAATAAATAGTTCTAATTATTTTAAAAACATTTACAGAAATTGAAAATTCGTACGAATATTTCTCCTATATTATTGCTAAGGAATATATCCGACAATGTCCCAGATAAAAAGTCACGACACAAATGATAACAGAATGGAAATTTTGTACAAAATAAAGAAAAAAAAAAAAATGAAACAGAAAGTTAAGGATGAGGTTTACCGATACTATATGAACAAAGTAATCTAATTTTTAGTGAGCAAAACGAAGTGGAAAGAGAAAGTCTAGTAAGGAAGCAAACTGCAGACTAGTTCCTGATGTTGATAAGCAGTAATATATAAAGAAGTAATATATAAAAGTATCGTAGGTAGTCGTGCGGTTGAACTGATGATATTTATCCAACCATATCGTCGCCTACAATATAACCCACTGTGTGCATACCAACTGTAATATTGTAATATAGTAAAGATAAAATTTCTTATACATTCAATACATTATGTAATCTGTAAAATCTGATAAAACATGTAGCAGATGGTGGTATACCATAATAATAAATTTTTTTATGGAAAACCCCAACAGAAAATGAAAAATACCTTCTGTGTAATTTATTTATTATAAATTAAAAAAAAGAAAAAGAAAAGAAAATTATATTTTACTTATTTCTTATTATTACTTTCTCTGACTGGCCGAAGAGGAAGTATTGCAATCATATTAGATTTTAAAAATTGAGTTTTTACGTGAAATACATGTAACTGAAGTATTCTGGGCAAGAGAAAGTGATTTTCAGCAAATTGGTCTGTGTCAACATAACTCAGGAACGGAAATTTCCAGAAAGTTCCAACATTTAATTTTCATTTAGTTACGACCAATCGGAACTGGCGATAATAAAGTATTGGTCAAAATCTACTTTATTAAATAGATTTTTCAGTTTCTTAGCATTTCTTTGAACGGCTATATTGAATTTCTATAGAAGCTGACATATATGTAAATCTTTCGCTTCTATTTGAAAGATTTTTCCGGAAGCTGACGTCAGTCTTTCTTTTAACATGTTATTTCAGTATATTATACGAGTCTCATTTAATGGCAACAGGATGAAGATGGTTGGTGTGATGCTGTAAATGAGAACAAACGAACTGACACTTAACTCACAATTTATATTTTTAACGTTTTACAGAATAAGGAGAGTAAAGTAAATGGAGAATAGAAAGTGACCGAACAAAGAGTGAATGATGTTGGTAGCGTGTTGAATGTAGAATGGTAGAGTTGGCTGTTGTGAATCGCTGGAACAGTGATTTGACAAGCTTGTTTTTAACGATGGTGAGCTAGTGTGATGAAGCTTTAAAGTTTGTGGTAGCAGCGACTGATCTTTACTTTTAAAAATAATCTGATTGCTATGACCCTCAAAGATATTCCACTAGAGACAGCTTCTAGGTGAGAGATATGCTGTCGAAGTAGAAACCGATTGGCAGTGCACATGACAGAAGGTGTAATACGTAATTGACGTGCATTTGGAGGCTCAGTGGTAGTGACGCCTTGAACACAGACGCTAATAGACGAGTCCAACTTTTGTGTGGAGAATTTGCTGGCGGTAGTTACCATTATATTAATATCCATTTAATAGTAATAAAAATTAAATGTGTTCTCAAAATTGGGGAGGCCAAACCCAATCCCTTCCTTGTCCCATCTTATCCTTATTCCTCCCATGCGTTGTTGCATAGGTTAACTGGGATACTTATCCTGATCCCTCAGGCAATGGACGAAAATCAGTAGATGGCAAAAATGTAAATCCATAGGACGTATGCGATCAGTCACTTTGTATTTCTTTTGGGATACGCATTACTGAAGCGTCATTTCCAAGCCAAATTGCTTGAAGTGTCAAGGTTTAAACTATAACTCCGATGACTGAGATTATGAGTTGAGCGGGAGAAGGTGCGCGTTATAAATTTTACCTGGTTGCTAGCCCGAGAATGGAAATATGCGGTTAATTATACCTTACAAGTATGACTTTACAAGTATAATAGAAACTAGGTAGCTAGGGCTGCCTTTCCTAGCTCCGGGAGTGGGAATAAATCTCATGTACGTATCTCAACCTGTCCTTTAATGAACCAAGCGAAGAAGGTACCTTAGGGCATTCTACACTTGACAGGTCGTGCACAACAACCTGAATGGTGTGGTAACATCCGTTTCTTGGTAAATGAACCCATGCTTGCAAGAGGAAACCAGTAAGCTCCGAAAGAGAGCAGACAAAGTCTTAAAGGATCCCTTCATCTCTTTAGAAATACCAGAAGAAATGACCAGAAGTGCGTCTTTACTGATCGGTTTTTTTTTTCTCAGTTTTCGCCTATTTTCTTGACAATGACCCTAACAAGTTTCTTTAAACCTGGTTTACTAACTGCGGTTATACAAATCTATGAATTTAGTGTAAAAAAAATTGCTGTGGAAATAATCTTAAAAGATATTGGGACAACTGAGAGGTCACATTTCCTTGAAAGGTATGTTTTCTTTTTTTAGGGTTTCCTATCTATCTAAAATTAAATTCACCAAATATTTAGTGTTAGGTCGCGGCACCTTTGAGGGTTTAACTTTGCCTCACTATTCAAAATTATTTCATCGCCCGCATATTTCCCACGCCCTCCCGCCTGTTACCTCCCTCTGGGGGTGGGATTGGCGGCGCCTTTTATCTCTCCTGATTCCCGCTTTTCGATTATTTTTTCCCCACACTCTTAAGCCGTTCTCCTTCTATAAAATTACTTCACTTACCGTCTAGCTCTCGCCAACACAAGTTCGTGATCTACCGCTCCTTCTTCTGTGACGAGTTCCGTACGCATCTCTGTGTTTAACACTTATATATTTCGCCTTTTGCATTTCAAAAGCAATTGGTTAGACGCGCCTTGTGAATTAACTGGCATTTTATTCGCGCCTTCGCCGTGCGTCTCCACTCCGAATCATCAACCTACGATTCTACCTTCCGCGCCCAGGTTGTTGCGCCATCATTCGCCGATTATACAGCAGCAATCAACACCGCTGTCAAACACTCTTATCTCTCTTCTTCTACGCCCCCTCCCTTATCTCCTTATTCCTCTAACCCCTCACTCCTCTACACACCCACACACATACACGTACACGCCACATCTTCCTCGATCGTTCACCTATCGCCTCAGCTTCGCCGCTAGCGCATTCAGCATCACCACTCTCAAGGTAAGTCGAAGCTTCTTCCTTT